>JAVANC010000014.1:33553086-33805586 GCA_033319125.1 Parnassius glacialis
TATATTCGGCTGTAGAATTTTGATAGAGTGTAATGAATGTAATTTAACTTTTAAAAAGTGAAAGCCTTTTTAAAAAAAAAAATAAGACTAAAATAATGTCAAAGTCTTGCCATCAATGTGATATTATTGCATACCTTAAGCGAAAGCGCAAGGTAATGTTCTACTATCGCCTAAAAATTAAAATTCCAACATTTTATCGAATAAAATCGTATCTAGCAATCATATTATACATATAAATGATATAAAAAGCACATTGTTAGAAAGATAAATGATTGTTGAACTTATTAATAATTTTTTTAAATCGATTAATTGCTATTTTTAAATAAAAAAAGGGTTTTAGTGGCTTATGGTGTGGATTTATCATGTCCCTGAGGCTTGTAAACACTATAACTTTTGAAAATATCAATCGTTTAACTCAATTTATTTTTTAATCTCTTCATCTATCATGTGGGAAGCCACTGAATGTAAATGGCAGTGTAATTTTGTTTTGTTTAGCTATAATTAATTTTTTTCGGCTCCAAAATGGCGAAATTTTCGTTGATTTTGTTGCCTTGTATATAAATTGTTTCTGTAAATGGGGATCTACAGCCACAGAGTAGTTTAGTTCACAGAGTACCTTTGTATTAAGTTTAGTTGGGCTTCAGTCGCCGTCGTGAGTGGACATTGTTTCGGTTGTTTTCAGCGGCTCAAAAAGATCGCTGTATAAATACACAATATTCGAATAACCAAATTTCTTAAATACTTGATTATAATAATAATAAGAGATTTTTTTATTACAATATTTAAAAGCACAGAATAAATAATAGTAGTACGTACTAAAAGTAAGCAGTATAATTTTTTTTTTGTCATGGGTGACATTTTCATGCTTTTCGAGGGTGTCGAAACCGATAGGGTTGTCGAAATGTAAATCCAAGATGGCGGCCGCAATAGATATCAATTTTTTCATCATAGGTGTCATTTTCATGGTTTTCAAGGGTGCTGAAGCCGATAGTGCTGTCGAAATGTAAATCCAAGGTGGAGGCTGCAATAGGTATAAAATTTTTCATCATAGGTGTCATTTTCATGGTTTTCGAGGGTGTTGAAGCTGATACTGCTGTCGAAATGTAAATCCAAGATGGCGGCTGAATTAGGTACCAATTTATTCATCATGGGTGTTATTTTCATGGTTTTCGAGGGTGTTGAAGCCGATAGTGCTGTCAAAATGTAAATCCAAGATGGCGGCTGCAATAGATATCAATTTTTTCATCATGGGTGTCATTTTCATGGTTTTCGAGGGCGTTGAAGCCGATAGTGCTGTCGAAATGTATTTAAACTACTTTAATAATTCCGTATAATCATGTTATACGTAATTTTTTTAATGCGCTTAAGGTATGCACAATTGGATTTACCAATATATTTTTTTAATTGTGTAAAATCGATTTTAGATTTTTATTAATAGTTATTTTTATACCCTTTTGAGTGCAATACAAATACCACAATGTAAATGTCGTCTAAATAGTTCCAATAAAGACTCAATCCCCTATTTTGCCACCTTTAGGGATGGAGTTTCTTCATTAAATTTATACGGGACCACCCCTGACGTATGAACATAATTAATAAAAATGGATCATCAAATTAATTGCATCAATTACCATTGACGAAGATATCGCGTAACATACAAAAATCATATAATCGAATTGCTAACTTCTTCCTTTTTGAAGTCGGCTACAAAAGGAATGAACATTTCACTTGACTTATAATTTCGCGAAATAGTTTTCTAAACAAAATATTTCAATTAATATCCAGAAGACAATAATGTTGTCAAAGCTCGAAAACGTCGTCCAAGCGGTGGCGCGCAAAACGTTCTTAGAACTAATGTTGAAATTCCCCGCCTCTTGTTCGTTGTTCTCATAATTCTACCAACTGTACTGACCTTGCGCTTAGAGTGCTGACGTCCCAGTTTTAAAGTAAATAACATGGAAATGAAATACCGCAAGAACAATACCACCAATAAATTAATAAATATTTAATTTTGTTTAATATTGTGGCATTTTCTGTTTTGTAGTCGTGTCTAATTTGTTTACACCTTAAAAAAGGTTTAAAAAGGGCGGACTTAAGCCTTTAGGCATTAATTAAAAGAATCAGGCGTTACTTTACGGAAATCCATTATATATATATATATATATATATATATATATATATATATATATATATCTGCTGCAGATATATTATAGTTGTAGCACGAATCGATCAGCTCGATAGGGGAAGGACCACGCTCTTACAGAATACCTGCGTGAATTAGTTTACAGAACCGGAGACCCATTTTACTGGATACGAGGCATTCCATCTTACGTCTCTGGGGTGATAACGCATCTGCATTTTAATTCTTAATCGAGGATAGATGTAGAAGTGTATAAGTCAGAGCATCAACTTACTACTAATTTTTCATCCATGTTTTTTTTTATAGGATAGGGTGACAAACGAGCACACAGTCCACCTGATGGTAAGTGGCTGCTGTGGCCCATAGACATTTACATCTATCCTCGTTTGCGAATCAAAATGCAGATGCGTTATCACCCTTGAGGACTAAGATGGATTGCCTCTTTTCCAGAAAAAAGGGTCTCCGGTTCTCTACACTCACCATACGAAACACAGCAGCGTTAAGCTGTTATTTTACGCTGGTATTCTGTGAGAGCGTGGTCCTTCCCCGGTCGAGCCGACCCATTCGTGCTACAACTATACTACTAATATAGCTGCAGCATGGCTCTACCACGTTTGTAAGTGCACTCCTTTTAGCCTAAAAAAGTTCACTGCTGAACATAGACCTCCCCATAGATTGACTCCCAGGGGGAATTGTGCCATAGTTGCCATGCTTAACAGGCGGTTTGGCCACCGCAGCTTTTTATACGTTTGAGTTGTTGAAAATGCTGCTGCCCATGTCCTGTTTCAGTTTCTCTCTGTCGCCATTCCCACACAGGCATTCCATTCTAGTCCTCACAAGTGACCATGCGTCTGTAGCCTGGTTTGATTGAAGTTGGCTGCAGGTGTTCATGGACTTGACTTCAGTAGCCACTTGATAGTGATATATTTGATTTATATTGATATTGTTATTATAGCAGTAATTCAAAATACTGTGATGTTAACAAATTATATATATATATATATATATATATATATATATATATATATATATATATATATATATATATATACACACACACTACACACTATATATACATATATATAGTGTGTAGTGTGTGTGTGTGTGTGTGTGTGTGTGTGTAAGTGTGTGTGTATATGTATTAGTACACTTAAGGTAAGGCATAGCTTTGTAAAGTCAGCCCCCTCAACCAGTCAGTCAGCCGTGCACTAATTCTATTTTTTGTTAATATGTGTATATGGCTCTCACGATCCAGGTTTGCGAGCCTTGTGTGAGAACCACTGTTAAATTATTTGTAAAGGTGCTAACTGTCAAATAAAGTATTTTTCATTTTTTCATTTTTAACTTGCCATCAGGTGGACCGTGAGTTCCTTTGTCACTTCAGTTTTAAAAAAATAAAAAGGACTAAACGCTGCCCAGATATAAAGTCTTTAGTTACGTGTGACTGCCTCATTGATCGTAAACGCGTTTATTTATCAAGAGGTCCCGAGTTCGAAACCCGAGTCTGGCCAAAATCAGGTATTTAGTTTTTCTATCAAGAAAGTCAATAGTATATAATAATAATATATTTTTTTTCCATAAATCATACTAAAGAATGTTTTCTGTTTTCAAAATATTTTTTATATGCCGACTTAAAATTTATGAGAATAATTAAGAGTGATGATGACGTCAAATTGTTACAAGGTGACATTGATAGACTAATCCAGTGGTGCTGCAATAAAAAATAATGTACTTAAATACAAGTAAATGTCATCATGTTAAATACTCCAAAAACCAGAATTTAATACATGTCAGTTACTTTTTTTATAGGAGAGGGGGGCAAACGAGCATGAGGCTCACCTGATGGTAAGTGACTACCGCCGCCCATGAACAACTGCAATACCAGGCAGGGAATTGCAGATGCGTTGCCGGCCTTTTATAAAGGAGTACGCTCTTTTCTTGAAGGTCCTTAAGTCGTATCGGTCCGGAAAAATCGCTGATGGTAATCGATTCCACAAGGAAGTCATGCGAGGAAGAAAACATCTTCTAAATCGCACAGTGATGGACCGCCAATCATCCAGATGGTGTGGATGGTATCGGGAGTTCCGCCACGATGTGCTTTCGTGAAATTTGGCGGCTGGGATTTATCCGAACAATTCCTCGGAGCACTCCCCGTGGTAGATGCGAAAGAAAATGCAAAGGGATGCGACATCTCTTCGCAGTGCCAATGAATCGAGCCTACTATCTACTTATTACTTAGCCTACTATCTGCCTATTTACTTCATTTATAATAATAAAATTAAGGAAGTAGAGACTATTAGGGATCTTTATTCCCAGTGCGTCCATCCCTGACGAATCGAATCGAATTGTTCATTCATCGCAAATTCTTCATCAAAATAGGTCGTTTTTGCGTCATGGACAGCTCTGATGAAGAGATGTTTTTATTTCATCGTGATAATGTGGATCTTCATGATTAAAGCATTCTGGATATTTTTGGACAAGTGATATCAATAGTTCTTCATTCATTTTAAAAAAGATTTTTACGAAAACTAAATAGAAATTAATAAAAATATTTTGGCGCGCCTCCACTTCTCCGCGTCGACTGAGGCGCGCCGAGTTGAATCGAATCACATCGGCGAAGAAATTCGCCTGTCAAGCAATTCGCGCGGTCGATTCAATTTGGCGCGCCGCGGCTCGTCGCTAATGGACGCAGTTTCATAGTAAATATATAGGAGGCAACTTTCTGCGATTCGATTCGACTCGGCTCGGCGAGCCTAGTGGACGCTTAGCCTAATGATGCAGTTTTTGTACATAAAATACTTAATTCTACATTTAATTGCCCAAGTTTAATGGAACTTTTTAAATTTCGTGTACCCTCGAGATTACCCCGCAGTTCTATTGCACCACTTAGTTCACCATTAAGAAGAACTGTATTGGGAAGGAATTCTCCATATGCCAGATTCTGTAAAGTTATTAATAGATACAGCGATCAAATCGACATTCACTTTGATTCACCCAGAATATTCTCTAAGTGTCTCCGTAAATGTATAAGTTAATAGCGTAAAGTAAAATAGGTGTATTTTTAAATTTTTTATTATTTTAATTTTTTGAGTTTATGTAGCACTATTCTTGTTAATAGATATGTTTTTAATTTTAGTTGAGAAATAACTTATTGTTTTTTCAGTTTATGTTTTTATAAAGTTATATGCATGCGGAGTTTACCTTTAAGTAATTTAAATAAAAATAAAAACACTTTTGTTAATACTTTTAAGTAATTGTACTTATTTGATATGCTAGTGTTAGTAATTGTTGGTAAACCTAATAAATAGAAAAAAAATAGGAATCGGAGTCAGGAATTTGCCGATGTTTTCACCAACTTCCCTCGGAAAGCACGTAAAGCCGTTGGTCCTGCGCTTGATCTCTCTCCGGCCGTATCGGTTTAGTGTCCCATCGGACTAATGAGATTGAGGGAATAGAGAATTTACATGTGCTTGCGAATACACTTGGACACTATAATCCTGTTCAGCGCAGATGGCTAGTCTCCATTAAAACTGGCTCCTCTGACAGAAGTTCGGTCTGAAGGAAAATATTAATACGTATGCAGATACGTAACTAATACTGTATATTTATATGCGCATTTTATGTTTGTAGTTTTTGTAGAATGGTTATATCTAGGGTAATTAAAATCGGAAAAATTTACTTTGCCAATATCCACTCAATAAAATAAAATGAGTATCTTACCCAGTTTGAAAAGACCTCCCGCCCTCCCTCAATTGCGTGCACTATCCCCGTCACCACTAATCCTGAACTTATTCAGCCACCGTAGTCTACTACGCCTGAGAATGCCTCGAGTAGAGGCAAAACACTTGTCGTATTATCGTCGGTGGCGTGTCTTTCCTAGTGTAGTGGTTGTAGCAGAAATGGTGTTGGGATTAGTGGTGACCGTGATAGTGCACGCAATTGAGGGAGAGCGGGAGGTGCTTTTCAAACTAGGTAAGACACATAATTTAACAAGCAAAGTAACGCCTGATTATATTAATTAAATCTAGGTTATTTCGAATAAAACAACAGTATTATTATAATGTTTTTATATAAGAAACATCTGAATATATTTCAAAACTTTACATTTAAAATACACAAATAATTAATTATACGCTGAAAATTCCAATAAACAAATGTAAAATAACGCAAAACACTCAAAACACAGAGTACTACTGTACCTCTGGGATGTATTGTGCGACAAAATACATATTAAAAAGTGTATAATATAAGATATGTTATTACAGATTTACTCAAAATGATATTCTGGTATGTGCAGTCCATTGGCAGGCTATCAATATCTAATATGAATCCTTCATTAAAATACAACATGTTTTTATATACATACGAAGTGCGAAAAGGTGTGTCCACACATCACGAGGCAATTATCTAAATTTTTTTGCTACACATTCTTCGTACCCGATGTAAATGAAGTCAAAACAAATGCTACCCGCTTAACTCAAATGTATAGTTCGTATATTATGGCTACGCCTGCTTGTAGTGTATACGTATATACGTTTTAAGGATGAGACTGAGGCCCTTGTAATATATATTTTTTTAATTTTATAATATTATACAACTTCTTGTCAATACATCTTCATTCGTACTGAAGCATTCACGACGCTTGCCTTGCCATGTCTGGACACAGCATTAGCGTTATATGATAGGCGAAATAATCTTTTAAAAAAAATCATTTCGGTTTTTGCACGTGTGTAATAAAGCTGAAATTCAAAAGACAAAATAATGACAACTGTTACAAAAAGCATTTATTCATTTTAACTGAATGCTGTTTCATGTTTCTTACTTGAAGAGTACTAGAAAGGATAAAACATCTATCTTTACTAAATGGCACGATATCAACACAAATATTTTCATAATATTTAATAAAAGCACATCAATATAATATAACGTACATAGAGACACACCGATATATAAATTGTTTATGCTATATTTTAATATAAAATCCAAGTAAAGGTTATATATATTGCTTAACGTGGTCCAATGGGATTATAATTAGGCGCGAACTAAGTTCGGATTCAGACTTGGGGGTGAATCATTTAAAATTATGTTGAATTAGTGTCTAGAACACAAGTCGTTAAAGGTGAATTTAGCGTAACTAAGACAGGAAAGGAACAGCAGTAGATTTAGTTTTTTTAAATACTCGTTGTCATGTGAATCCAGTCTCCTTTGTTTTTCACAGGTTGCTTAATATAAATGTTTAATAACACCGGCCACTTTTCTTCTATTTAATTGAAGCTTTAGGTTTTGTTTTTATTGGTCGAAATCACATTATGAATTTTTAAACTGACAATTATTGTGTTTTTCGAAGCAAGAAATAGACTTTACTCCAAAGAGCTCTTTTTTCTATATATTTGCGTTAATTTATTTATATAGGTATATAAATTAAATATATAAAAGGTTTTTTATGAGTATCTTATTCGTAATCTCTTATTGTCGATTCCCTGGTTCTTCTAACTACACACCATGAATACTAATTGGAGAATCCAATTTCTGTTAAAAAAAGTGTTACCAGACTAGTATATCATTATGCATATATTTTTAAATAAGAGTCTTTGAAATACTTCTCTAGCATTCTTTAAAACTGTTGGATTCTCCAACTAATAGCTCTATACACATAACTAAGCTCTACTGCTGAGTCGCTAAAATGGGTCTGGAATTCTACAACATATCCAAACGCTGGAGGCTCCCGGTGTAATGCTCCAGATAGAGATAAATATTTGTTTTTTTGTTTAATTTGAGCGACAAGCGTTTGGATAAGATTTCACATGATAAAGATGGACCAGGATTGTCCAAGGGCGACGGGTGAGATTGGTGTTTTATTTGGACCCTGGGATATTAAGCGAATTAAATGTAAATAATGATGTTTTCGAAGCCTACACGCTTCGAATATTTAATATCAAGATCATAATAAACGGTAAATATATTACTTATATATCTAATCGTTACACGCATAAATATCTGTTACATATATTTTATATATTGCAAAAGCAAAGGTAGGCGCATACAATTAAATTAACAACATGTGAAGCTGACCATTGACATGTATATATTACCACACTGGACTAGTTTCCCATACAAATGACAGCTAATTTTGTGTGACAATTTGAGATGCCACCCGCGAGTGTCCCGAGAACTAATTTTGACGTAATGAACTAACTTTGACGTAAAGAACTAATTTCGTGGTATATTGAATAACCGGATGTTTTAGTGAGTTTTTAAGCTCATTTGTGTAGGTTCAATTTTCCAAACATGAGGAAATGTGTGTATATATATAACAAACAAGAAAGGTATCAGAACATAATTTGAGAAGTATATGCATTTAGCTATTGTTTTTAATTAAAATTTGTCTGACATGATATGTAAAGCATAAGATTGTAATCAGAAATTTGTATTGCAATACTATCTTGAAAATACATTATTGATTTTCGGCTGAATTGGTATTTTTGTATGTTTTGTTTTGGATTTGTTAGTTCCATAGACGCTCGCATTTGCCTACTGCGCCAAAATGGCGTTAATCAAATAGGCACGAACATAATTTGACAGCAGCCAGTTCGGTAGTATTATGCAAGTCAATGAAGCTGACTAACAAAAAAAGATAGACACAACACTGCGTTCATCACAATAACCACCAAAATCATTCTCAACTTATTGTATGGACACGCAAACAAGCACACATATGCATTTAAAATCATTTGCAACAAAAACATACTTTTAGGTATATATGTGTGCATCCGTGAAATTTTTCCTTCTTCGCGCTAATAAAGAAAGAAAGAATAGGTGCTTTAATGCGTGTCAAAAAGGTGAGTATGATTAGTAGTGTAGTAGTGAGTCATGTGAAATGTACGTAGTGTTATGTCCCTTTCTTTGTTATTCCGACTGTAAGTAATGATTATATTGAAAGGTAAGTAACATATCTGAAATATAACGATGTATAATGATGATTAATACTAGTGATGATGATGATGATAATATTGGTAGTGATATCTTAAATGATATATTCAACAATAGATAGTAAAATTCATTAACATTAAAACAATCTACTCGTTTAGACGGTTTGTCAAGAAGAAATATGCCAAGTAATTTATACAGAATAACTTAAATCTATTGAATGTATGCGCCTAACTCGACATTTTTTCTAATCCTTGAAAATTTTATTACATATAATACTAAAATACCGATATAACATCAAAATGGTGTAAGTTAAAATTACACATGATATAGTCTAATATTACGAAATATCTATTAATAATAATATGTATATAAACACTAATATTCTACTCTACCCGCGTACGACGTATAAAATGATACTACTAAATAAATAAGGCAGATGGATCTTACGGAGGGATCAAATAATTATATACCTACTGTAAATATCAGGCACTGAAATTGAAAATATTCCGCGTAAAAATCATTCCTTATATTCCTTCTAAGGGTATTACGTTCAAGCAACTTTAATTTGGGTCGTATAAAAAATTTATGTAACTAAAAAACATCTAAATAACTACAAAAATCTACGAACTGACGAATATGAGGAACGTATTAAATACTTTGTAGTTTTGGCAAACATAATAGTTCGCGAACTATTATTTTCTGGATGGATTTAATTCTTTCGCAATTGTTTTCCGAGTTGTATTCTTGATCCTTTTGACTGACGCTCTTTACCTTTTTAATTTTGCACTATGAATCTTGTTGACATTTTTCCTAAGAATAGTCTGAATCCCATATTCAAATTTCCAATTTTTTTCTTTAATAAACTAATTCTAATTCGTTTAGCTCAATTTTTAAGCTGTGGACCCAATTGTTCTAATGCAAAATAATTTTAAAAAGAAAGTTAATTTATAAATTAGATTTTTGTGTTCAGATAATATTTCTAATAGGTTTATACTGTAAATGAAGCTTTAAGAAATTGCAATGTCGTTAATCGACTTTAAAACATCAATAACGTCTATCGCAATATTTCTCCATTGAATGTTGAACAATACGTAAGGAAAAAATCTTTACCAAAACTAGATTTTAAGAAATCATTACAAAGCGATTGAGATAGCACAAGCAATATTGTAATAATTTCACTCACAGTAAGTTATAAATAAAATCTTCAATGTATAGCATGGAGTACGTAATAATTATACTAATGTTAAACACTCGCTGCCCGTGGTGCAATAAAATGGGGAAGCACGACGTCGCCTGTTGCACACTCTGTAGCATTTACTCCTTTTTAAAGTGCCTGTAACCGTAAGCCTGTCGTAAAGCTCGTAAGTGAGACAGAGGGCGCAATGGGTGGTATCTTGTTTCCCTATTTTATTGCATGGGCAGCGAGTGTTTAACATTAGTATAATAGATGTATCTGCAAGGAATTTGAATAGCTATAGGGGAATAAAATGTCATTTGTCCTTTTTGCGCGTTGACTTTTATGTATTAATTTACCATTAGTTTAATAATTTAATAACAAATAGACAAAATTGATTAACATCATTAAAAAAAAGTAAAACTAAAATACAGTCCTTCTCCCTGCAGTTAAGAGCAGCAGGCCGAAAAGAACCAGCTCTCTAGTCATTAGCGGAGACCACATGTAATTGTATTCATTACGTAATTTAAATAATTAATCGTTTCGCGATGACGATGTCACAATAAATTAAGTCATTTATATTTTATTGTTTAGTGACAAGGGTTTGGGCCTTATTAATGTTACACAACGTAGATGCTTCATTTATCACTAGGCGTAGATCGACAGGGTTAAAGATGTCGTACAAACTTCGTCTATGCCTACAAAAAAGATATAGATGTACAGCAACAACGTTGATGTTCCCACAACGCCACCTTTCAGCACGCTACAGAGAACGATAGCTAAGTTTTCGTTACTGGCTATTAGTAAAATCTTAGAAGTGATATGTTATACTTCGTCTACTTCTTCCCTAATATATAAATGTCTACCGATAGACATGAGTGTCTTCTATTATGGTGTGGATTTGCCTTTAACGTTTCGTTCGGTAGATTAATTGACGATAGCATTACCAGACGTTTCTCATCATTGATCCTGCCTCACATAGGCAGTCTAGTCAATTTGAGCCCAGCGTTAATGAGATGTTTATATCTCCGCCTACGAGTTTATACCAACAAAATGAAGTGAAGAATTCTCTTTTGTCGCTTCCACATGAAAAAAAAATAATTTTGCTAATAGTTTAGAATAATATTTTATTTACATATTATTCTAAACTACTAGCAACACTCTGTGTACTGTTACTCTTTGTTCTAGAATATTTTTATGCTTGTATGTTTGTAGGTCTATTTCTTTGGCACGCTCTTTAACCTAAACGGATTGATGTATTTTAAGATAACGAAACCCGTTAGATTCATCTTAATTGTGGAACTAACATAGCATATAAAGTTTTCTTTTTTCTACATGTTTTTACACTGTCGAGTTTTTTAATTCCTGTTTCAAACATTGGGCTTGTTTAAAAATGTTGCCGTTATATTTTTGACATTACAGTGCAGTTACAATAAAAAAACTAAAACTAATAACTAGAATTATTATACAGTTGTACTACCCGTGGTATCGCGCCAAGAACGCTGGCTGCGTTTCTTCGTTGAATGGCTCTATACTTAGTATTTGAGCGAGAAAAGAACCAGCCCTCTTATCACCAGCAGCGACGATTAGTCGCGGATATAGTTCCTTTAGGAAATTTGAAAATAGATTTAATTATCTAGTACTAATCACATTTTCATTTGTTATGGCATCGTCAACGGGTACATATACGTAAATATAATACAACAATAGGAAAGTAAAATTACACACAAAGGAACAATGGAATAAGTTATTCCATTTTATTGAACTGAATAAAAGGTTGTCAATAACTCTCTGATTATACGCGGTGAATTCATAATTAAAAGCCAGCAAAAATATGCCGAAATGTAAGCGACTGCATGATATGAAAAAAAGAAAGAAAGAATCAAATAGATTTTTTAATGGCTTTGAAATAAGGTTGCCAAATTTCTTGCTAAAATTCTCGAATTATTCGTAATTCTATAATACCAAAACAAAATAATATCGATAATACCAAAAAATAATACAGATGAAACATTAATATGTTCAACTACAAAGATGAAAAGGCGTCCTTTTTAATGAAATCGACGAGATCCAACATCGCTAGTCTATCTGTATAAATAATTAAATCTCCTTATCCCTATTTTAGGAAAGGTTCATATTCAGCTGTTGCGGACTCTTCATGGGCTGATATAGTACAGTGGAGTATATTACTCTTAATACTTATTAATGAAATACTTTAACTAATACGCTAATATAATCTATAAGTGGTGTCATATAAACATTGATGAGACACAGTGGGATCACATTTACTTAAAAGTAACATTATTTTATCTACTAATACTTGTAACGTTTTAAAGTTAGTTAGTATTTTTATTCAGAATGTTTTTTCCAAAAGGAATTTTAGTGAAAAGTTTTAGGACCAAAGTTTTAACACACTTTTCATTCTATGTTCATAATCAATTTTATTGTTTGTTTACCTTTATTAACTTTTTTTTAAATCTTGCGACAGAAAAAAGAATGATAAATGAATTATTCTAAATTTGAATATTCTCTAAATTTTTTTGCACACCATACATGCGTATTAAAATATTAAAGTGATCAATTCTCACAGATAAGAGTTGTTATTCATGTACGTGCATAATTTTCAGTTTCCAAACGTTATATGAAGTGTTTTATAGATAAATGATATTCATTACCTATTTAATGTAGATCATTTTGTTTAAAAAATATTAATGTTAAATAGAACAAACTTTTAAAGATATTTCTTAATTTCCAACTTGTTTATGGGTTGATTTAAATAGATCTACTTTTGGTCATTCTGTGTTACATTTTTATTTTTAATTATGTTTTTAATTAATTTTTTGTTTACTGTTACATTTACGTCCAGCAATTTCTTAAATAATTTAAATTGTCACATCATATAAATACAAATTAAAAATTATAAATTATAAATTGCTAAGCGGAACCGCCGACCCATCGTTATCCCTCTAAATCAAGCGAAAAGCGCTATCAGATTAATCTCAATTATTCTGCACATAAAACTTTAATAAATTTACATATTTGATTAAGAATACATGTTAATTTTAACTATGATTCATTAAAATTTGCTGCCAGGTTAGGATTACATTATACGTACATTTGTGTAATATAACAAGAGAGTCTGTCGCTTTTGAATTAGTTTTTTAATCACATGATAATTGGATATTTTTAAAATGACATTTTGTTTTTAATAATATTTTTTATTTAGTGTGACTTTTTCGTCCAGCAACTTTTTAAATTATTTAATCGTATAAATTTTAATTGCATATTATTCAGCGGAACCGCCGGCCCATCGACATCCCTTTTAATCCCGCAAAAAGCGCTTTCAGATTATATTTGGTTATTCATTACGTAAAACTTTAATAAATTTCCAAATTTGATTGTGAATATATTTTATTATAACTATGATATATTAAAATTTGCTGCCAGGCTACGAATATATATCGTTCGTATATTTAGGTATAATAACAGAGGCAATAGAAATTATCTTTAAGCTTTGTTTTCTTGATAACCGAATGCTTTTAAAATGTTTAGAGACTTCTATAACATGGGATTTGGTTAAATTGATTTGATTTATATGAGAGTTATGGCCAAATACTGAAAAACTACTCAATTTTAAGATGTCGTTAAGTATCGTGGTGTCATAGTAACATTGTTTTTTTTTTATAGGATAAGGGTGACAAACGAGCACACAGTCCACCTGATGGTAAGTGGTTGCTGCGGCCCATAGACATCTACATCTATCCTCTATTATAAATCAAAATGTAGATGCGTTGTCACCCGTGAGGACTAAGATGGAATGCCTCATTTCCAGTAAGAAGGGCCTCCGGCCACCTGCACTCACCAAGCGAAACGAAGAGGTAAACCTCTACTTCACGCTGGTTTTCTGTGAGGTCGTGGTACCACCCCGGTTCGAGCCGGCCCATCCGTGCGACAGCAAAAGCTGCCGCGTGGCTCTACCACTGTTTAAAGTGATATAGACTTAACGGCATCTTAAAATTGAGTAGCGTTTAATTTTGGCATTAAAAGTGTAACTCCATTAATACAATATCGGTTAACAGTTACGTTTGAAGATTTTGTGATACATACAGAACTTCTATTATTGATGTCGCTTCAAACGCTATAGAATGGAGGTAATAATGAGCCCTGCTCATTCTTCTTCTGCTTCCTCTTTATCAGTCTGTAAATGTCTACAGCAGAACGTGGACTTCTACAGTTATAAAAAGGATTTGCTTTAATATGCTCAGTACTCTCGTTTCTTAACATTTTAATGTGGATATGTGAAAGTGGTGCGATTTTGTATATGAAATGTCTACGCATGTGAACTATTAGTGGAAACGATGAAACAAGTTTTACGGTGGTGATATTAAACGCTAGTTATTTTGTCGGCTTAGACTCCTTGTGAACTTGAGATATATATCTTCATCGATTGTGTGCTCATCATCTCCATCATCTCAATGTGACGCACTGACATAATATAACATTAAAATGTTTTATGAAATAAATAAAATCATTTATTGTATTATTTTTGGCAGAAAGCCTTGAAGCTTGCACCAAAAAAAAAAAATTTATAGTCGTAGGCTGGCAGCATTATAAATACTACTGTAATTCGGGACATCTATGGAAATATTTATAAATGGACTACTAAAGGATTTCTATTTGGACACTACATTATAAAACACCTTAATTGCATGGCTTGAGGCAGTTTTAAATAGATGCAAATCTGCTTAAAATGTGCTACTGAAACTGAAACACGGATTAAGACGTAACTGATTCAAAATTTTACGAATAATTAGTTAAGACCATTTATTGTAGAATTTTGAAACATTAAGGAATTTTACAGTAGTTAAAACTAAATTCATTCGTTTGCCTAACGCGCCACAACACACAACACGAAGAACGTATTTTTATTGTAATTTATAACCATATATACTTCTTAAAATGTTTAATCTAACAAATTGTTGTTTTTTGATATTAAAAGTCAAAAGTGTCTAATGATGTTTGTGGCGTGTTGTAATAAATGTTTCTTTTCTATTTTTATATGGTAACATATTTCACTAGCACATTGTACAATTCAGTTTTGTCATTGAAGAAAAATGAACGAGTGTTTATCATTATTAAATACTTCAAAGAGTTTCTTAAAATAAGTTTTAAATAAGACTTTAATATAAAAATAACATAATATGCGCAATTATAATGACGTCAACTATTTAGAAATGCTTAATTCATAAAAAAAACAGGTGTATGGATTTTTTTTATAATTGAAAATAATCTTTCCCTCGTTCGTTTCCCTTGGTAGTCCAGATGTAAATAATCTGGTGATGCTTAAGAGTAGTCAGTGGCGCAGTCGAAGAAGGGGAAGCAAGCGACGGGCTCGGCGGCTGAGTGCTAGAGGACGTGCAGGTTTTCGCACGACTTGGACTTGGAGTCGCGGGCCCATACACGGCCTAACAGACCGCGGACCTGAAAAGTTATAAATGTTATAAAATGTTTTCCACTGACAACACTGGTTTGGAATCCTTTACTTTAAAAAATATCGTATGCTTTGTTTTTTTTTCTTAAAATAAATGTAAATTTATAAATGAACTAATAGTCCACTAAATAATAAAAAACTATGAGTGAATGATTCATTATTTCATTTAGATTATATGCAACTCATATTTACAACTTAAATTAAATTAAAAAGATTAGATTGAATTGATTTGCATTAGATGAAATTAAATTAGATGAGAATTATAATGTAATTGTTTTTCTTATGTCACTTGTATAGACTCAGTCTGAAATAAATTGATTTTATTTTTATTTTTTTAAATGCGATCGGGAGGTGATTTTTTTTATTTACGAGTATTTTTTTATTAATTTCGATGTTATATCACTGCCCACAGGTTTGATTAGCAGAGACCGCTAAAAGCATTAAGTCTGCCACTTTTTCCTATACATCGATTAAGGTTTATGAAATAATAAATAAATTAATAAAAACATTTTACAGTAGTTTTTGCGTTGTAGAATAGTGCGGGTGACAGCTTACAAAGCTATTCAATTATGAATAGGAACGTCAATAACCTGGAGTGATCGCTCTGTCAATTGTTACTTGAAAAGTACGGCTTGCAGAGAAAATTAATTTGCGTAATAATAAAGAAAAATTAATAAAAATAAATTTTCTCATAGTTATTAACTTTGTCGTATTTTGCAAGCGCACGCAAGTTACGTTCTAGTGAACTGTCATCCGCTCCCGTTGATATTTATATATAAAATGGTAGACACGTTACTAGCATGCCAAAACTGACTGTTTTGGTGGTATATAATGTATCTACGACTATAAATAAAGTATTAATGTCCAAGATACAGGAGAAAATCGTAGTGTGGGGTTAATATTTTTAACATAATAAAAGTAAACAAAAAAAAAACCCTGAGCAACGATGGCTCTTCTAATTCCATAAGGCATCACGCCATCAGTAAATGCAATATTAGATTGTAATACAACTTGTTACCTTTACACTAGCTGAGAGACGCGTTCGTTTCCTCGGGGTGGAGGCAGCCGAAGGGGGTTCGCCTTCAACCGGAGAGCGCGCGCGTCCACGTGGCTTGCGAGTTGCACTACGTTTCCTATAATTATTAAAATGAAAATGCAACGGCTCCTTTCTTCTCCTTCATTAGTTAATACAAGTCAGCTGGACATTGGACCTTTCCACTATAGGAAATTAATAATAATTTGCCTAAGTTGTCACGCAGGTCGTCTTCGATCTTGACACGTCACGCATCTTTGCCGCCGCTGGTCGTCGTCGTTCTGGCCATTTCAATGTCTGGCATACATCTAGACTGTATACATGGTTTGAAGATGGCAGCTGGTGACCACAAACTGCAGTAGCTATTTACCATCACTTGGTCCGTAAGTTTGCCATTTCAGTTTTTTTAAAACAAGTGGTGCAATTAAAAATGTTGTACAACCGACTTCAATATTAATAAAATGGGAACATCATCAATGTAGTCGAAGTCTATTAAATACGCACTATCATAGATAACTCGAAAACTACTGGTCAAATCTTGATCAAATTTATATGGGATCACATGAGAAGTATAAGTAATAATAAAAAAAGAATCATCAAAATTAGTTCACCTAGAAAAAGGTTCTGAGACAACACACATAAAAAAATACAGTCGAATTGTGAACCTCCTTTTTTTGTAGTCGGTTGAAAAGTATAATATTTTCTGGTATTTATCCATTGTCGGCTCAAACAACACACTAAAAACGAAACGGGGTAATGGATTTCCTTACGCTATCACTTCAGCGCACTCCTAAACTACTCGTTTGGGAGAGAATACCTTTCGTAGACATCATGTCTCAGGCGCTCACATCAAACCATAGCTGCAGAACAAATGGGTTGACTTGACAGGAGAACCACACTCGCACGGAACACCAACGTGAAAAAGCAGCATTAAGCGGCTGTGTTTCGGATGGGAACTGGGAGCTGTGTATTCTAAGCGCTCAGGGGTGACAAACACTGGCATCTGCATTTTTAGGCTGCAGTTCGAGTTCGGTGATGCTTTTGTTCATCACCAGTCTATCATATTTGGGTGAAGATTTGGAAAGATTGACAATGATGAATTAAACCACTCACAGAATACCAGTATAAAATATCAGCTTAATGCTATTGTGTTTCGTATAGTGAGTGTAAAGAAACGCAGACCTTTTTTTTTACTAGAAACAACGCATCTGCATTTTGATTTTTAATTGAGGATAGATGTAGACGATTGTGGGCTACAGCATCCACTTATCACCAGGTGGACTGTGTGCCTGATTGTTACCATAATTCTATAAAAAAAACTTAAAAAATATATAATTTATATTTGTAAAAACGTCAAAATGTTTATAACCTACTACCGTTTAATCTTTATTTTTTCTATTTGTTTAAAGTCAGTCAGCCAGTGATATCATATTTTTTATAAAAAAAGTAAACTCAGTACAGGCAATAAAAGCATGTTATGTTATAAAATAAAACAAGAAAAATAAGAAGAGGAAACTCCAGTATAGAGTACTGGCCAATTTTACTCCAATATGATTTTATTTAAAACCAGTGGTAAATTCACACATTCATAAGGCTTTAAATGATTTTAAATGAAATTCTGACAAGTGCACGTTACGTGCTTTAACCGTACGGTGCTTTTAGCTTTTCATGTTTTTAATTCTAAAATAAATGTATGTAACTATGTTGAGATTTTAAACCACACTTTTCCATTTAGGTAACCGCATTTACAACTATGTCAAATGTAAATCACACACACAAACACACATAGATGTATAATATTTATTTTTATATTTATATATATTATTACCATAGATATAAATTACCGTAATAAATCGTGCAGTATCAAAATGCAGATGCGTTGTCACCAGTGAGGACCAAGATGGAAAGCCTCGCCTCCAGTAAGGCCCGTCACATACATACGGAATTCTGATTCGGGATTCCGAACACAGAAAGTTCATAAATAAAATCTATGACCCGTCACACAAGTACGGTAGTTTTCCGTTCGAAATTTTGCGGGTTAAAGGGGATTCCGTATGTATTTGACGGACCCGTTCGGAATACCGAAACGGCATTCTAAAACGGAATTCCGTATGTATGTGGCGGTCCTAAAAAAGGTCTTCGGTTCTCTCCGCTCACCGAATGAAACACAACAGCATCAAGCTGATATTTTACGCTGGCATTCTGAGAGCGTGATCCTATACAGGTGGAGCCGACCTATTCGCGCTACAACCTTAATGTGGTTTTACCATGTAAAAGCGGTAACACATTAATATATACTATATTTAAGTACCTCACTCTCTCAGCGTGCTGCTGCTTAAGACGGATCTGCGTCAGTAGGCCAACCAGCAACTCGTCCACGTTGTGATTGATTCCCACCGACGTCTCGATGAACTTGCATTCGTATGACGTCGCGAGAGATTTTCCCTCTGCAAGCGGTTAATATGTTTGTAACTGTTTACTTCTACCAATCAGTCAAATTGCCTTTGTAATAATGTATTCCAGACCGAATTTCATTCACGGCGGTCAGTCTCAACGGAGTCTGGCCATATGTGCAGGAGAAAACTATAGTGCTCGAGTGCGCAAAATCAGGCACTCTCTATTCCGATGTGAGGGCAATCTGACACGGCGGGGATCGAACCCGGGTTCGCGCTAACCATGTGAGCTACTACGGCTCTATTTACATATATATATATATATATATATATAAAAGTAATGTAAAATAGATTCATTGGTCATTGTAGAAGCGTGCTCGTGCGACCTCTGCCAGCCCTTTTCAGGGCTGCAATTCTACTCAGCTGCGCACCCATGCCAACGAGGGTTAGGGCGTCCCCCCAAGGCGACGCACACCAGCTAGTCCCCGTTGGCGTGGAATGCAGCGCGCAAAGCGGCGATGGGGACCGCCACCCGTCACGCACAGCCCGACACGGCGGAAGGTGGAGGACAGAGTGCAGAGTTGGCACGTGGAATGTTAGAGGAGGCATGAAAGATAAGATGAATGAGTTGATTGAAATAATGAAAGAAAGAGAATTAGATGTCGTGTGTATGTTGGAGACCAAACGGAAGGGCAGTGGTACTGAAGAGCTCCCTGGCGGGGCGTTAGCTCTATGGTCCGGAGTCCCGGAGAGCGAGCGCGCCCGCCAGGGAGTGGGGGTGCTGCTGTCGTCTCGGTTGGTCGATGTTATGACTGAATATAAGGTTGTGAACTCAAGACTTCTCTGGGTTCGCTTTAAATTGGGACTGACGAAGTTATTCCTTTTGGCTGTTTATGCGCCGGTAGCTTCGTCGTCCAGGGCTGAGCTGGAGGAGTTTTGTGAGAATGTAAGAGAAGTTCTAGATTTGGCTAGGGGAAACGAAAGAATTGTTGTGTGTGGTGATTTGAATGGATGGGTTGGTACCGCTCGAC
This sequence comes from Parnassius glacialis, assembly GCA_033319125.1. NCBI lineage: Eukaryota > Metazoa > Arthropoda > Insecta > Lepidoptera > Papilionidae > Parnassius > Parnassius glacialis. The sequence goes on from JAVANC010000014.1 coordinate 33,573,279, forward strand.
CAGGGTACGAGTCGGTGCTTGGAAAGTTTGGCGATAAAAGGGTTAATGATGCTGGCAAGCTTATACTGGCGGTATGCAAGGAAAAGGGTCTTCTTGTGACAAACACTCATGTTTAATCACAAGAAAATCCATATGTATACTAGAGAAAGAAAGAATGAGAGAAGTATGATCGATTTGTTTCTGGTGGATGACCGACTGCGAAAACAGGTGATGGATACGCGAGTGTTCAGTGGTGCTGACCTGGAAACGGATCACTATGTAATGATTACTAGATTTAGGGGTCTGTTCGCGGGTTGGCGCTACCGGACGGCGGTAACAGAACCACAGTCGGTCTGTCGCATCCGAAGCTGGAAGCTTCAGGAAGCGGATACTACGGACAAATATCATGCGAGGGTAGCCGAAAAGCTTGACACCATCGATGGCAGAAAAGAATGTGTGGGAAGAACATGGCAGAACCTTAGGGATGGAATGGTAAGTGCAGCGGAAGAAGTATGTGGAACAATAAAAAGAGGCAGTAGTAAAAGAAGAGATGCATGGTGGAATGATGAAGTGAAAGAAGCTGTAGAGAAGAAGAAGAAAGCATGGTTAGACTACTTGGCCTCTAGTAATGATAAGGATATGAGAGAGAAGATGAAAGAAAGATATAAGCTGCAGAAAGTTCACACGAAAGCATTGATTGAGGAAATGCGTGAAAGGTGTAGAATGGAAGCGGACGAAAGGTTGTCGCACAACTTTAAGGAGAACTCCAAACTCTTCTGGAAAGAGGCTGGAAGGACCCGAAGTGGTTCGACGGCCTTAAGAATGAACAAAGTGCTTTCGAGAACTAATGACGTCCTCACAGAAAAATCGGACGTCATGCAGCGATGGAGCGAATTTTATAGAGAAATGTATGCGTGTGATGATCTTAGTGAGGGATCCGGGGATGACGCCGTGACTGGTACGCCAGACCTGGACCTCGATGACACTGAGGTCATCAGTATGAAAGAGATTGAACGTGCGATTCGATGTTTGAAATGTGGTAAGGCTGCGGGACTAGACAGATTTACTGCTGAAATGGTCAAGTATGGTGGGCCTCGCGTCTGGGACAGCTTTTATCTGCTGTGCAATTTGTGCTGGCGGACGGGGGATGTCCCGGATGATTGGCGATCCGCAGTCATTGTGCCTTTATATAAAGGTAAAGGTTCACATTTTGACTGCGGGTGCTATCGGGCCATCAGCTTGACCAGTTTAGCGATTAAAGTTTACTCGAAGGTTTTGACACGTAGGATGCAAGAGAAATCGGAAAGATTTCTATGGGAGGCACAATGCGGATTTAGACCTGGAAGAGGATGCACGGATCAAATGTTTTCTCTACGCATGATCACGGAAAAGCTTCTGGCTGCTAACCAGAAGATTTTCTGTGCTTTTGTGGATCTTGAGAAAGCATTTGATAAGGTTGTAAGGAAGAAAATGTGGGAACTGTTGCCGGGGTACGGTGTGGATGGTCGATTGCTAAGGGCTGTGCAGTCACTTTACTGTAACTGTAAAGCCTGTGTGCGGGTAGGGCATGACCTGTCACCCATGTTAAGCGTCCAAACGGGCGTGAAACAGGGTTGTGTCATGTCTTCCTGGCTGTTCATACTGTATCTCGACAGCTGTTTACAGAAGCTGAAAGATAGCTGTTTGGGTGTGAAATTGGGTGACATAAAAGTAAATTGTCTGCTGTATGCTGATGATGCAGTGCTTATTGCACCATCAGAGGCAGAACTGCAGACATTAGTCACGTGTATGAAAGAGAAATGTGAAATTCAAGGTCTCCGTCTGAATGCTAATAAAACTATGGTTCTGGTATTTGAAAGGGACGAAGAGGGAACGAAGTGTGAAATATGGGTAAATCAGGAATGTCTAGAACAGGTAAATGAAATTGTATACTTGGGGAGTGCTTTTAGCCGGGATGGAAGATGTGATTTAGATGTGGACAGGCGTGTCGCTGCCGGGAACAAAGTCAATGGTGCCCTGACTGCGTTAGTCAAAAGGCAAGGTGTAGTGAAGAGTGCACGCCTTGCAATACATAACGCAGTGTTGGTACCGACTTTGTTATATGGCAGCGAAACCTGGGTATGCCAGAAGAAGCATAAAAGCAAGTTGAATGCAGTGGAGATGCGATCTCTTCGTAAAATGTGCGGCGTTACCATAGCCGACCGAAAGCGAAACGAAGAGATTCGCAATATGGCAGGTTTGAAAGATGACCTTATCACAAAAATTGATAAGGGCGTGCTTCGATGGTTTGGGCACATTGAGCGAATGAGTGAAGACCGAATGGTGAAGAAAATATATAGCGCGAAGTTAGTATTAAAAGGTGTCGAGGTAGACTGAGACTAACTTTCGAAGACCATGTGAGCAAACTGCTCGAAGAGGGGAGGGTCAAGAGTACTCGGATACCTAAACGTGCATGTATGAAGAAGATAATGAATCTGAAAGAAGCAAAAGAGGTATGTAAGGATCTTGACACTTGGCGATCTGTTCTCTCTGGCTACCCCGTCAGGGATTGTGCGTGAAGATAAGTAAGTAAAATATCTTAGTTATGTAGTATTATCGTAGTAATGTAACTTATGCGTAAGAAATAGTTTTATTCAATATATTCCATAAATATATAAATTCATTGTATTTTACCTAAATGTTGCCTAACCTTGAGAATTCAAAATGCTTACCGTCTGTAGGTACTACACGGGAGCGTGCGAGGTCGGCCTTGTTGCCCACAAGTATGACAGCGCGGCGGGAAGTGTGTCCCGCGGCCCATAGAGCCTGCAACCTTTTCTCGGCCTCCGCGAAACTGTCACGGTCTGCCGTCGAGTATACCACGCAGTAACCATGCGCACAGCCATCGGCCTGTTGCAAAAAAATGTGTTAGTTAGGATCAGTGGACGGGTATCAAACTATGTTTGTTTTGCAGAACAGGGCCATAAGAGCAATTTTGAACCTAGGTCCGAAGAAGTCTCTTAGACATAAAACTTAAAAAAATAAATATATTAACCTTTGCCTATTAGTATTTACGAAAATTCAATGTGTATACACACCAACAAAAATAATTTTATTAAAAATAGTAATGTATGTAGACACTTTTGTATCAAAACGTTCCAAATTTTAACTAAGTAAGATTGTTTATTAAAGGTTATTTATTATACTACTAAAGAGTAAATGATTGATAATAACCCCTGAAAATAAGGTGATCGTTATCATGCTGTTTCTAAATGTTTTCATATTAAATTGTTTTTTATTATAGGATAAGTGTGACAAACGCGCACACAGTCCACCTGATGGTAACTGATTGCTGTAGCCCACAGACATCTACATCTATTCTGGAATACGAATCAAAACGCAGATGCATTGTCATCCTGAGGACTAAGATGGAATGCCTCGTTTCCAGCAAAATAGTTTCCGGTTCTCTACACTCACCATACGAAACATAGCAGCATTAAGCTGCTATTTTACGCTGGTATTCTGTGAGAGCGTGGTCCTACCGTAGTAGAGCCGACCCATTCCTGTATCGTTCGTTTTGTATAGTTAATTGTATAATATTATGTAAAAACAAAAGTGCCGCTGGGTTTGTTGTTGGTTCTTCCCAAGACAGAGGTATTTTGCGAACCAGTGATAAATAAAAAACATAAGAGTGACTTTCGATAAGTATTATTTTTGATTAAAAAGTTTCTATTTCTATGTCTATTTCTGTCGATTCAGGTAAATGTCACCATAACGGTGGAAACGGTGGGGAACTCGATAACATGAATAAGATTAGTTATATTTTATTTGTACTTTGATAAGGTCGCCTTAAGCTGTTGTAGCTCAGGTGGTTAGCGTTCGCTGTAAGCTTCACAGTACTCGAGCAACCCGGGTTCGATCCATCAATGAAATTATTAATTGCAATTTTAAGTGCTGATTTACCACGTGCTCGGCGGTGAAGGAAAACATCGTGAGGAAACCTGCATGTCTGAGAAATAAGAAAAAAAAAATATTTCGAAGACATGTGAAGTTCGCCAACACGCATTGGGGCAGCGCGGCGGACATTTCCTTGCCTTAAAACCCTCTCAGAAATGAGAGGAGGCCTGTGCCCAGTAGTGGGACGTAAATAGGCTGCAACTTTACTTTTTTTTAAGTTTGCCTTGTCGTGGCGGTGTAAGATTATAAGAGGCAATCTATGGCAAGTTGTTTTTGTTTGTTTTTTATTTTTCTTATATATATATATATATATATATATATATATATAAGCATATATATATATATAAATATATATATATATATATATATATATATATATATATATATATATATATATATATATATATATATATATATATACATAGGCTGCACTAAAAGTATCGGGAATGGAATTTAGTCGTTGAGAAAATGGAATTACTCGAGAAAATTCAAGAGCGATGATTTATTATGACTTTCGAAGTGGTTTAACACAAAAACAGTGTGTCGACCGGATGATTTCTGCATTTGGTGATGAAGCCGCATCCAAAACCATAATTTATCGCTAGTTTGCTGAATTTCAACGTGGACATGTCAAGCTCAGTGATGAACCCCGTCAAAGTCGTCCAAAAACTGCAGTCACCCAAGAAAACGTTGATGCTGTGCGTAAGCTGATTGAGGAAGATCGACACGTGACATACCGCGAAATTCAGGGAATTTCAGACATTCAGAGTTCTGACAGAAATAATCTTGCTTTTGTAGATAGTATCCTCATTGAAAAGTTACGTTTTAAATAAAAGTTTTTCAGTTTCTAGTGTATGTGTATACACCATAGATTACTGTGTACCTATATGTATACACAAAACAATGCCTCAGCGTTGTGTTCTTTAATTTTTTATCCATTTTTAATTCGTCTACTTTTGGGAATATCCCTGGTTTGCTTTATCCATTTCATTTTGAAATGGATATGTTTGATGACTTTGAATATCTTAAACATAAATAACGCAATTAATAGATCCTATCCTGACGAAGCCGGAGCGGGTGGCTAGTCTATACAAATAAATATTTTTAACAGTGGTAGAGCCACACTGCAGCTTTTGCTGTCGCACGGATGGGCCGGCTCGAACCGGGGTGGTACCACGACCTCACAGAAAACCAGCGTGAAGTAGAGATTTACCTCTGCGTTTCGCTTGGTGAGTGCAGGTGGCCGGAGGCCCTTTTTACTGGAAATGAGGCATTCCATCTTAGTCCTCACGGGTGACAACGTATCTACATTTTGATTTGTAATAGAGGATAGATGTAGATGTCTATGGGCCGCAGCAACCACTTACCATCAGGTGGACTGTGTGCTCGTTTGTCACCCTTATCCTATAAAAATAAAAAATAAAAAAAATAAAAATAAAATTGTTTGTTGATGTGTCTGTTTGTAATGTCATACCGTACTTATAACAAGAAAAAAAAATTTGTTTGTCTGTCTGTCTGTTTGTTCCGGCTTATCTCCGAAATGGCTGCACTCGTTTTAACGGGACTTTCACTGGTAGGTAGCTGATGTTAAGAGGAGTAATTTAGGCTACTTTTATTTTAGAAAAATAATTAGGGTTTTGCTCAAAAAAACTAAAACCTATGAACTTCCATTAAAATAGATATGTGCGGGGAAAGTTTCGGGTAACAGAGAGCCAGTAATAAATAATTAAATGCTTAAAGTCAACATTAAACAATAACAGTTTGACGACTACAATCCCATCAAGCACTGCATTATTAGGAAAACAAAGGCTACTTGTTCTAAAAATTCGTCACAGTTTTATTTTTTACAGAATAAGGGTGACAAACGAGCACACAGTACATATGTTGGTAAATGGTTGCTGTGGCCCATAGACATCTACATCTATCCTCGATTACAAATCAAAATGCAGCTACGTTGTCACCTGTGAGGACCAAGATGGAATGCCTCGTTTCCAGTAAAAAGGATCTCCCGTTCTCTACACTCACCATACGAAACACAGCTGTGTTAAGCTGCTATTTTACGCTGGTATTCTGTGAGAGCGTGGTCCTGTCCCGGTTGAGCCAACATTTTGGTACTACTACCATGATACACTTGCAGCATGGCTCTATTACGTACAAATTGTCTTTATAGAAAGAAAAAAATGGCAGGATACGTGCTACTAGTATGTCCGACGAATGCTACTTAGAGGGCTAAATAACTGGGTTGAGCCGAGGCCACTACCCGAGACACATACACGCTCACGCCCTTCATTTATAGATATAGAGACTACGGACTTCCATTGCGCACGATTCTGGCACACCTTTCTCGCCTCCTCCACATTCATATACCTACACATGTATACTCGGCAATTAAGTTTACTAATTTGGTCGATAAAATTCAGTGTAAGGCGTTTATTGTTGGCTCTTCTAGTCACTTCTGCAGCATGAAAATTTCTTTGCCAGTCTTTCCTCATTCATACCTTCTACATGACCAAACCACCGACGCATTTCTTTTTTAATTCTGGTCACAACATCATCTTGCAAACCACGCTTTTCTCTTATCATACAATTTCCTTACCCTGTCAATCAGATTCAGCCCCTAACATACTTCTCAATAATTGCATTTCTACAGTTGTTCTACCCTCGTGCTTCTTCTACCACACCCAATTTTCACTACCATACATTAAGATAGGGAACACAGCATTTGTGAATTGCCATTCGTGCTTCCTCTGATACATTCCGACATCCTACAAAAGATTTCTCCAAGATTGTTGGAAAAATCAAAGGTTTATCGACTACTGAATTTCTTCGAGGAGATTTCACGGCTTAAGTTTTTTTTTATAGGAAAAGGGTGACATACGAGCACACAGTCCACCTGATGGTAAGTGGCCGCTGCGGCCCATAGACATCTACATCTATCCTCGTTTGCGAATCAAAATGCAGATGCGTTGTCACCCGTGAGGACTAAGACGGAATGCCTCATTTCCAGTAAAAAGAACCTCCGGTCACCTGCACTCACCAAGCGAAACGCAGAGGTAAACCTCTACTTCACGCTGGTATAAAGTAAGTATTATATTAATGCTCACAAGCAAATTAAAAAAAGTCATCACAGATGATAACGCATCTTTGGTGTTCTATGTTAGTAGTTGGTTCAAGGTGCCCATGAACTGCAGTTGCCACTTACCATACATCAGGTGGACTATCTGATATCTAAATGATAGGTGATACACCTGAGGGTGCTACCCCAAATGCCCCGTTTCTGGTAGTGGCGCTCTAAACAGGGAGAAGACTACTTACAATAAACGTTTCCGCTATGTCTTACCAGATCTAAAACAACCTGACTGGTGACATCAATATGTTTCGAGTAGTGGCGGTGTAAGAATATCCACTACCCCATATCGTCTCGTGGGTATCGTAAGAGACAACAGAGGGTAAAAGAAAGAGGAGATGGGCAGCAGTATCTTCTTATAAGAATTAAAACATTAAAAACACCCCATCTGACAGCATAGCAACCATTTCAATATCCTTCCTATGGAGCAATCTATAGGGGAGGCCTGTGTTCAACTGCGGAATTTATAGGCTGTGATGGATGGATAAATGGTGAAATCAGTACAGCTTCCAATCATCATTATCATTCATCATCAATATAGCTCACAAGTCCACTGCTGAACTTAGGCCTCCCCCAAAGAACGCCACAAAGCAAAATCCTGAACCCCTCGCATCCAACGACTACCTGCATATCTTACCAGATTGTCGAGTGAGAGATCGTGCTACAATTTACGTGTCAGTACGAGGTTGCCACTCTTGTCCATATGGTTGTAGGTTTTTCGAGCTATATGGCCGGCCCATTGCCATTTCAGCTTACTAATCTGTTGGGCTATGTCGGTTACTCTGGTTCTTCTGCGGATATCTTCATTTTTATGTCTTTCACGCAGATATACCTCGGCCATAGAATTCTCTGTATCTCACTGAACAACCTTAAGTTTTCTCATACGGCCACATAAAAGCCAACAGTGAGCCATACTTAATGTACATACTTGCTCAATCTCATGAACTTTATTTCTTTTTAATAAACCAGGTCTTTTAATTCAATTACGTCGCTCGTCATGCTCCAAAAGACGACAAAATATATAGGTCTATTAAAACGTTTGCACGCTTCGGGAAACCCATTAATACTTTTAAAACACTCTCCGAAATCTCGTTAGCGATGACAAAAGGCAACGTTAATTTCGCAAGCGAATATTATAATGGTATAAAAGCTTGATAGGGTGTAAGACGAGGTAAAAATTTCTGATATAAGTGAATATTTGCATGTGTTACATTTGTTTAATCAGAGATTGGTGCAGGAGGTAGAGCTAATGGTTCGGCGCGACCGTAAAAGAACCACGTTCTCGCAGAATACCAGCGTAGTATAGCTGCTTAATGATGCTGTTTTTTGTATGGTGAGTGTAGAGACCCGGAATCCCATTCCACTGGAAACGAATCATTTCATTTTAGTTCTCAGGGATTATGACTGCAATTTGATTCTTAATGGAGAATAGAATAGAATATGTTTTTTTTTATAGGATAAGGGTGACAAACGAGCACACAGTCCACCTGATGGTAAGTGGTTGCTGCGGCCCATAGACATCTACATCTATCCTCTATTACAATTCAAAATGTAGATGCGTTGTCACCCGTGAGGACTAAGATGGAATGCCTCATTTCCAGTAAAAAGGGCCTCCGGCCACCTGCACTCACCAAGCGAAACGCGGAGGTGAAGCTGTACTTCACGCTAGTTTTCTGTGAGGTCGTGGTACCACCCCGGTTCGAGCCGGCCCATCCGTGCGACAGCAAAAGCTGCCGCGTGGCTCTACCACTGTTAATATATCCATAGGTGACAGCATCCACTTACCATCAGGTAGACTGTGTGCTCGTTTGTCATCCTTATTCTAAAAAAATATTGCGCGTGGAGCACCCACTAACCATCGAAAGGCAACGCAATGAAATATAAAGGAGGTTCAAACATTTCAAAATCGTTACCGTAAGTAAGTAAGTAAGTTCAGCAGACTTATTTCTCCCCATTAGATAGCCACAAGGGATAATTGCCGCAGTTGCCACGATTGGCAGGCGGGTTGGCAACCGCTGTTTTTTATTTTTTAGTTGTTATTAGGAAGACACTGTTGTCCGCTTTCTGATTTGATTATCCCACAGGACAATATGGGTTAGAATTCGCACAATACGATTTTTTTTTATTTTAATAGACTATCGGTCCATGGGGTCCACGTGCGATGAAGTCCCTGAAGGAACTCCATCCGCGGCTGGTCGTTGCTGCTGGTGATAAGAGGGCTGGTTCTTTTCTCGCTCAAAGGCTAAGTATAGCCATTCAGCGGGAAAACGCAGCCAGCGTTCTTGGCACGATACCGCGGGGAGTAGGTTTATATGATAATTAAGTTTCTAATTTTAGTTTTTTTATTATTATGATAGTTTTTTATATTGTATATAATTAAATATAAATAAAAATTTGCTTATCTTAAGTATATAATAAAAGTTTTAATAACTATTTGTTTTTCGGGTTTAGGTTTCATGGATTTTAATATGTTTTTTTGCGTCACCCTCATCATTTTCTAAAATAAAAGTTACTCCTTATAACTTCAGCTATATGCCAATGAAAGTGTCGTCGAAATCGGTACAGTCATTTCGGAGATAAGTTGGAACAAACAGACAGACAGACAGACAAAAATTAAAAATAAAAGGTTTTTTATTGTAAGTAGCGTACATAATTTCATGTGCATTTAATTAAAAAAAACTGTTAGTTTGACATTACAACAGACTTCATTTTTTTAATAACTGGCTTTAAGGCTCTGGGTTCTAGCCCTTCTGAGCCTGAAGTTATAACAATGTATAATTATCCTTCATAGTACACTGCTTCACAATATGTTAATGCGTCACATTGTGCAGCCCTTGGGAGATTTTGATGGCAACTTGAGCCAGCAGCCAACTGACAGTTAGCGACGGTATCTTAAGGCGCCTCAGTAGACAGACACCTTATCTTGAGAATTACATCACCATCAGAGCACTTGTTTCACCGTTTCCACTAATAGTTCACATGCGTAGACATTTAATACACAAAATCGCACCAATTTTACATATCAAAATCCACTTCAAACCATTATTTAAACAATAATACAGGAGCAGCAATCCGCCGCCGGTCAAGTTCCCGCCAAAACCCAACAGACTTCAATTTTATTTATTTGTATAGATAATCAAAGATTTGACGAGCCACAAGAGGCCGTAATTACTTTCAACCAGCACGTGAAATCATGACCTCAGCCTCAGACCAATAGCCCTTTTATTTAAAAAAATGAATTGAACGAATGAAAAAGTGTTTAACGTGTAAAAGAGAATACTTTGAAAAGCAGTTAATGTTACTTTACATATAAATTGTTTCATTTATGAGTTACGCAATATCAGTTTACTCCACGTATAATAAAGCATTAGGAAATTTTCATAGTGAGGTTTAGAATCCGATTATTTATCACTTTATCTGGTCATCATAGAGTTGATCATTTTCTTATGTTATCACATAACATCCTTTACCAACACAATATTCCGATACGATTTGCTTACCGTAGATAATACCTGCTTGCACAATTGTTTTTCTCCAGCATATAATACGCCTATATATTACTACCACCACAGTGGCACCTGAATCTATCACCCTTCTTCGACACGACGGTATAGTAAAAGGCCAACTATAAACCGCTAAAAAAGTCTTATGGTCTATAAAAGATGGTGCTATAATCATTTCGTTTACATCAGACATAAAATGCCTAGACTAGCAACAGTAGCGTCAGAGTTCGGAGACGTCTGACACTGGGATTGTCAGGTAACCAGCTAAGCATGACGGTCATCTTCTAGAATAGATAGTCATTTTTTTCTTTATCAAGGATAAAGAACGGATAGTCATTTTTAGGGTTCCGTAGCTCAAAAGGAAAAAATGGAACCCTTATAGGATCTTTATGTTGTCCGTCTGTTTGTCTGTCTGTCAAGACCCCTTTTCTCAGAAACGCGTGGAGGTATCAAGCTGAAATTCATATCAACTCAAGTCTACTGTCCGTTGGCGCTGTGAAAAAAATCAAACTTCTAAGCCAACGCAATCAAAAGATACAGCCGTTTATGCCGCAAATTTTCGACATTCGCAAGGCAATCAAAACCTACAGGGTGCTTCCCATGAACTCTGAAAATTTGGTACGAAGCAACGTATTACGCAGAGATAAAGGAAAAATTTCGAAAAGCAAAAATTTTTAGTTACCCTTGGTGCGCGAGTCCGACTCGCACTAGGCCGGTTTTATTTTCTTTATCAATGATAAAGAAAAAATGACTGTCTCGGAAAAAACCTTCGTCCTGGGAAGAATATGCATATGAAAACCAAGCTGGGCATTTACTGACTAATAACCGACTACCGACCTGCTGGCTAGGTGGCTAGGTGGTAGAACATCATTCTGCCTAAGATACACTCTTAGGCAGAATGAGGGTAGGTAAGAAATTAGGGTAGGTAGTAAACTCCTAGCTATTTCTGCCACTAAATAGTAGTGACTGCCCTGCAGCTATCTGGTCTGAAGGATGTAGACAGCTGGTATAATTAGAAGCTGGTATAATCGAGTACATACCTGCGGCTTTCCTTGTTTGAAGTTGACACCTGCGGTCCATTAGCATCAGTGACCATCAGGTGGAATGTAAGTTCGTCGTTCGTTTGTGACTTTAGTTTTATAATAAAAAAAGATAACTGGATAGGCTCAGGTTTAATACTTTTACGTAAATACTAAGCAGTATACCACAGTGAAGAAATTCATCATCATCATTACAGCCCTTCACAAGTCCACTGCTGAACATAGGCCTCCCCCAAGGAATGCCACAAAGCACGATCCTGAGCCACCTGCATCCATCGACTTCTTGCATGTCTTGTCTTACCAGGTCGTCATTCCATCTAGTGCGGAGTCGCTCTACATATCGCCTACGGGTACGAGGCTGCCACTTGAGAACCTTTCTTCCCCATCGGTGTCGGTTCTTCAAGTTATATGGCCGGTCCATTGCCACTTCAGCTTACTAATCTGTTAGGCTATGTCGGTCACTCTGGTTCTACTGCGAATATCCTCATTTCTAAGTTTATCACGCAAAGAAACCCCGCGCATAGCTCTCTCCATAGCTCGCTGAGCGACCTTGAGCGTTCCCATATGGCCAGCAGTGAAGGACCACGTCTCAGATCCATAAGTCATCACTGGCAACACGCACTGGTTGTACAGTCTCGTTTTCAAGTTTTGAGGTATACAGTATATGGAATTCGACTCCTTATGATTATCGTTAGGTGCTGCTAATTCTGCAATAAGAGAAGGGAACTTACAATCATAGGCTCTGGAGGTGAGTCTAGGAACGTGATCTCAGACTCTTCTCCCGCCAGTAGTACGCACACTGATCTCTCTCCTGATTCGTCATCTGCGGATAGAAATAATCAAGTTAAAATCAGAATTTTTAAATAAGGATCTGTCAATTACCTAAATGTATTTGTAGATATAAAGTTCTTGATTTAGTTTCTTTTTAAGCGGAAAAGTAAGTCTGCTGCGATAACACGCTTCAGCTTTGCTTGACGAAATGCAGGACGAATGGGTTGTCTCGACCGGGGAATGACCATTGTTATAGATATGAAAGTGAAGGAAATACTAGTTAGGAAATGCAAAATGATAATAGTAGATAAAACGGTAGGAAATAAACATCGGCACAGGAATCAAAAAAACAGTTAACCGCACTTTAACAGCACTTAATGATTCAGCGCGAGATCATAGGTGTATTCACAGATGTAATGTTACTACGTACGGCCGGCGTTGAAATTGTGATGTTTCTTAGTCATCACAAAAGGGTGAAAAAAATGAACTATCAATAAAAATTAAAAACCGACTTCAAATTACTAAAAAGAATAAAATAATTTCATATTCTGAAGTCGAGGCTTTCTTGCCAACGAGGCAACCCCTGGCAACTTGCTCATGCGTTGACAACTAGACTGCGTTTTAAGTAGTGGAGTGTGGCGGCGCTGTCGTCGCTCCACAAGCGAAACGTACCGAAGCCTAAATCGTGCTATCGAAATTCCGAAGTTACATCAGCTCCGGAGCATTGGTTGCCGCCCGGGGCGATCACCTTACCCGGCGGAAGATCTTTCCTTTCACGGCAAAGCACCGTCTTCAAAATGTGAATTAATTTTATTCTATTTAATTCTTTGAAGACGCCTTTCACTTTTTTCATTTTCTTTAACTTCTAGTAGTTAATCCTTCATTTTAGATTGAAACATGGACATAGACCGATGGAGTAGAGTTCATATTTGAATGAAACATTGTTTGAAAATAAACCTACTTACCAATGCTGGTATCGTATGCGTGCAAATATTCGGACGTCATGAATTGTCCTATAAGACTTGATTTGCCCACGCCTGGAGCTCCCAGAACCAGTACTCGGTATGTGCTGAGACCAGCTGAGGAATCCCTGTTCAAAAATTGACAAATTATTAGAAAACTTTTGCATTGTTACGATCGTCGTTTAATGGTAGAATCATATGTGTACCATGTACATACACTGAATAAAAATTACATGGATGTACCACAACATATACTATACAATAAATATTATTTATTGTATAGTATATGTTATGGTACGAGGTATAACCATGATATATTGTGGTTGTGGAATGAATGGGTCGGCTTGACGGGGGAAATACCACGACCTTACAAAAGAATATCAGCATAAAGTAGCAGCTCAATGTTACTGTGTTTCGTATGGTTAGCGTAGAGAACCGGATGTCCTTTTTACTGGAAAGAGGCATTCCATTTTAGTCTTCAGGGGTAATAACGCATCTGATTTTTGATTCGTAATCGAGTATAGATGTAGATGTCTGTAGGCTGATATATCCTCTTACCATCAGGTGGATTGTGTGCTCGTTTGTTACTCTTATTTAATAATATAAAAATATAATTGGTAAATCCAATTGGGCATACCTTAAGCGCATAAAAAAATACGTATAACATGATTATACGGAATTTTTTAAAGTAGTTTAAATACATTTCTACAGCACTATCGGCTTCAACACCCTCGAAACCCATGAAAAAGACACCCATCATGAAAAAATTGATAACCATTGCAGCTGCCACCTTGGATTTACATTTCGACAGCACTATCGGCTTCAACACCCGCGAAAACCATGAGAATGACACCCATGATGAATAAATTAATATCTATTGCAGCCGCCATGTTGGACTTACATTTCGACAACCCTATCGGCTTCAACTCTCTCGAAAACCATGAAAATGACTCCCATGATGAAAAATTGATACCTATTGCAGCCACCATCTTTGATTTACATTTCGACAGCACCATCCGCTTTAACACCCTCCAAAAGCATGGAAATGACACCCAAGATGAAAAAATTGATATCTATTGCAGCCGCCATCTTGGATTTACATTTCGACAGCACTATCGGCTTCAACACCCTCGAAAACCATGAAAATGACACCCATGATGAAAAAATTAATATCTATTGCAGCCGCCATTTTGGATTTACATTTCGACAGCACTATCGGCTTCAACACCCTTGAAAACCATGAAAATGACACCCACGATAAAAAAATTGGTACCCATTGCAGCTGCCACCTTGGATTTACATTTCGACAGCACTATCGGCTTCAACACCCGCGAAAACCATGAAAATGACACCCATGATGAAAAAATTGATATCTATTGCAGCTGCCATCTTGGATTTACATTTCGGCAACCCTATCGGCTTCAACTCTTTCGAAAACCATGAAAATGACACCCATGATAAATAAGTTGATACCCATTGCAGCCGCCACCTTGGATTTACATTTCGACAGCACTATCGGCTTCAACACCCGCGAAAACGATGAAAATGACACCCATGATGAAAAATTGATACCTATTGCAGCCGCCATCTTGGATTTACATTTCGACAGCACTATCGGCTTCAACACCCTCAAAAACCATGAAAATGACACCCAAGATGAAAAAATTGATATCTATTGCAGCCGCCATCTTGGATTTACATTTCGACAGCACTATCGGCTTCAACACCCTCGAAAACCATGAAAATGACACTCATGATGAAAAATTGGTACCTAATTCAGCTATCTTGGATTTACATTTCGGCAACCCTATCGGCTTCAACTCTTTCGAAAACCATGAAAATGACACTCATAATAAATAAATTGATACCCATTGCAGCCGCCACCTAGGATTTATATTTCGACAGCACTATCAGCTTCAACACCCGCGAAAACCATGAAAATGACACCCATGATGAATAAATTGATATCTATTGCAGCCGCCATCTTGGATTTACATTTCGACAACCCTATCGGCTTCAACTCTCTCGAAAACCATGAAAATGACACCCATGATGAAAAATTTATACCTATTGCAGCCGCCATCTTGGATTTACATTTCGACAGCGCTATCGGCTTCAACACCCTCAAAAACCATGAAAATGATACCCAAGATGAAAAAATTGATATCTATTGCAGCCGCCATCTTGGATTTACATTTCGACAGCACTATCGGCTTCTACACCCTCGAAAACCATGAAAATGACACCCATGATGAAAAAATTTATACCTATTGCGGCCGCCATCTTGGATTTACATTTCGACAACCCTATCGGTTTCAACACTCGAAAACCATGAAAATGTCACCCATGACAAAAAAATTGATACTACTTACTTTTAGTACGTACTACTATTATTTATTCTGTGCTTTTAAAATATTGTAATAAAAAAATCTCTTATTATTATTATAATCAGGTATTTAAAAAATTTGGATATTCGAATATTGTGTAGGTATTTGTACAGCGATCTTTTTGAGCCGCTGCAAACATCCGAAACGATGTCCACTCACGACGGTGACTGACCAGTATATAAAAAGTACTCTGTGCGTCGAACTGAGTGAGTGAGTAAACTACTCTGTGGCTTTAGCTCCCTTTACCGAATTAATTTATATACAAGGCTACCAAATCAACGAAAATTTCGCCATTTTGGAGCCGAAAAAAATTAATTATAGCTAAATAAAACAAAATTACACTGCGATTTACATTCAGTGGCTTCCCACATGATAGATGAAGAGATTAAAAAATAGATTGAGTTAAACAATTGATATTTTCAAAAGTTAGAGTGTTTACAAGCCTTCCGGTCTTGATAAATCTGCACCATAAGCCACTAAACCCCCTTTTTTTATTTAAAAATAGCAGTTAATCGATTTTAAAAAAATATTAATAAGTTCAACAATCATTTATCTTTCTAACAATGTGCTTTTTATATTATTTATATGTACAATGTGATTGCTAGATACGATTTTATTCGATAAAACGTTGGAATCTTAATTTTTAGGCGATAGTAGAACATACCCTGCGCTTTCGCTTAAGGTATGCAATAAAAAGTATTGGGTCGGCGAGACATAATTTAAAATTAAAAATTTTGTACAACCGACTTAAATATAAATTATTAAGAATAACTCAAAAACTATTGGTCAAATTTATATGGGGCCACATGTGAAGCACCAGCTTTTAAACAAAAAAAAGAATCATCAAAGTCGCTTCACCCAGTAAAAAGTTATGAGGTTACACACATAAAAAAACATTCAGTCAAATTGAGTACCGTCTCCTTTTTGAAGTCGGTAGAAAATACACCGACTCATTTCGTCCCGTTGGTGTCGTAAGAAATGGCGTCCATTTTGTTAAAGCCAATCACAAAATGGCGTCATGAAGAGGCGGGAAAGGTTGTGAATTATTTGATTTTTGATTACCCTTCCGCATTTGCCAAACGTGGCAACTAATCCAAATTCAAAATATTTATTGTAAGTTGAGTTGTTATACATGTGATCGTTGCTGTTACCGTCTTTTAAAGTCCACCGTTGGCATAGTCCTCTGCCATAGATTGTCTCATAGGGGAGATTTTTGCCATAGTAGCCTCGTTTGGCAAGGGAGTTGTACATGGTAGAGCCATGCTGCAGCTATGTTAGTAGTATAGTTGTAGCACGAATGGGTCGGTTCGACCGGGGAAGGGCCATGCTCTCGCAGAATACCAGCGTAAAATAGCAGCGTAATGCTGCTGTGTTTCGTATGGTGAGTGCAGATAACCGAATGCCCCTTTTACTGGAAATGAGGCATTTTATCTTAGTTGTCACGGGTGATAAGGCATCTGCATTTTGATTCGTATTTAAGGATAGATATCGATGTCTATGGGCCACAGCAACTAATAAACACCAGGTGGACTGCGTGCCCGTTTGTCACCCTTATTCTATTTAAAAAAACACATTTTTTATTTGTAGTCGGTATTAGGATGACTCTGCTGCTCATCTCCTTATCTGTTTCCCTCTGCCGTCTCTTACGAAATCCACGGGATGATATGGAGTAGTGGATATTATTACACTATGCGGCAATAAATGGGGTAGGCCTATGTCTAGCATTGGGCTATTGATAGACTGTAATGGGACCGCTAAAATACATCACCTAGAGGAAGCCAAAGAGCAAGGTGCAGAAGCTCTGGTCACAGCTTCGGTGCTGGAAGCACTCGACGCCACCGACGTGTTGGACCGCGACCGTCTGGAGCGTAGGGAATCTCCTCGATTGACGACTCCCTTGCCTGCCAAAAAGTTTTATGTTAGACTAATTTAAAAAAAATTTTTGGTGATAGTTTTTGGATAGTTACATAATATTCTGGCATGTCTAAATCTGTTCTAATCTTATATGTTAGTAAGGATTAAATGTCTGACTACTCCATTGCCTTCCGAAAACGTTTTGAGTTAGACAAATTAAAAAAAAAGAAAACATTTCTGCAGTTTACACACGGTAGAAAAGAAACCTTCAGAAAAAGGAGACCAACATAATAAATAGGAAACTCTGTGTAATGTATAATACTAGAGCCCAATGACTTCGTCAATCTTACTTAGCGGTACCATGTAGCGACATCTATGGAAATGTATTAAATAAAGAACGATGTATTTAGCGCGTCAAATTTTCATATCGATATACATCGCAACCGCTTCCGTAGATAGATAATAGATGGCGCTAGGGTAGTCAAGTGAGCTCGGCCACGGTCCTTATTGCTTTGTAAGAGAGATGTCATTCCATAGCAGGCTAAATCCTATAGATGTATGTATGTCTCTTTTTGTGATACTTTTTCGTTTCATCGAGTTTCAAATCACAACGATTCTAAAGAAAATTTCACTTCATAAAAATAGTGGGTGAAATATGTTGAATTATATATATATATATATATATATATATATATATATATATATATATATATATATATATATATGTTCACGCAAAAGCGTTAGTGTCAGGCATCGACGTTAGATGGCACTCGGCTCGGTCGATACGGAATGACGTTTGTGTGTGTTGAACGTCCGAGTTGACTGAACGGTGGGAGTCGAGAGCGAAAAATTAGATGTCTTCTTCGCGTCGAAGGAGAAGGCAGTCCGTTTTTTGGTCGGGAGCTCTTAATTTTATGATAGGCGCGTATAGTAAATATACCACTGGGAATAGTAGCGCGTGTTGAGAGTTTACCCGGGACTTTAGGTTTAACGCAGAATCTGTATAAGTGGATTCGACTGTATTAGTTACTAGTGCGGTAGTTAATATTCTAGAAATAACGGTGACCTTTGACCCGTACGTTCTGTGTTCATTTTCGCGAGTCAATCGTAACAAAGGAAGAAAGTGACTGCGGAAGGCGACCTTAGCTTGGAGAGGAGCTGAGGGCCGAACTGCTGCAGGGGGAACGGTCAAATAAGGTCAACAACACTACCAGCCACACCCAAATACACATCACTGACCTTTACTTCCTAGCACAATACACCCACACGAGACCTGACCGAATCCTGAGGGACCAGTCGCCTTGAATAGAGGTAAGTAAGCTCTGTACAATAATTGTAACGCTCCCCCCGGATTATTTAGTGTAATTAGACTTTTAACCCGTGGCGTGAGGACGCCCGACCAGCATCTGCCTGTAGCTTCTTCGTCTATGGGCCGCGAAGGATTCTACTCCTGGGATAGGCAGCTGCCGGCCGTAACATTTGGTAGCAGAGCGTGGTTCTGGGATCGATTCCCGGTCGATCCATCGACCATAGTATTTGATAAAAATTAAATAATTTTGGTGGCAGGGAGCGTTGGGTTGATTGGTTTAATTTTGTGTCTACAATCACGCCCGTCCGTAATACGTAAAAATATTTTTTTTTATTATATACGTAATAATAAAATTCCTTTCTTTGTTAGCTTGCTTTGTTGTTTGCGGGTAAATTTGAAAAGCCACGCCCGGTTTAGCGCGCAAGCGGGAGATTGCGTCATGTAGGTAGATGGTTATTTTTACGTAATCGGTTAATTATCGTTGTCGGATGGTTGTAGTGTGTTACTTATCGAAGGGTCGATTTCCGAGCAAGGCATTTTTTGTTGATGTGTATCTTCGTTATGTATCTTTCGTATTGTAATTTGTATTTGAACTAAAGAGTGGTAATTTGTATTTACGTAATTTGAATTTAACTTGATTTGATCGCACTAGTATTTGTTATTGTTAATTTGATTTGCCTTTTCTTTTGTACTAACTTGTGTTTGATTTAATAAATAGCGGTTCTTATTTGTGTAATTTCTATTCAACTCGATTTGATAGGAACTGCATTGGTTAGCTGTTAATTTTTTTGTATTTTTTATTTGTTATTTTTGTAATTGTGCTCGAGCGGCGTCGTAATTTGTATTTAGTAGTGATGTCCTCGCCCAAGATGCTAATCCGTTGCCTGCGGACTGAGTTACGCTGGGCCACCAGCGCCCATGCTTTGATAGGTCGCCCGGATAGGGTCCATCATTTGATGAAGCGGTTCGAGCAGGTCGATGCTCGAAGGGCTGCAGTGGAGGAGGCTTACGCTGAGCTCGAGGATTCGGATGTGGAAAAGGGAGTCCTGGACTCCTGCTTCGCAGACTACGAGCAGTTCTTGTGGCTCACGGACGAGTTGATCGAGGCTGAAGGCAGGTATGCCGAAGAGGCGCGTGAAGCTCGGACGAGTGGCCTGCCCGAGTCCGTTCGGAAGCAGCCTCAGCCGGAGCTGTTGGGACGACTCCCAACTCTGGACTTGCCAAAGTTCTCCGGGGTCCTTTCCGAGTGGCTGACCTTCGTTGGTCTTTTCGACGGCCTAGTGGACGCCCGGAGTGACTTGACTCCGAGCCAGAAGATGGCGTACCTCTTGGCCTCACTGGAGGGGGAGGCCCTGGGCGTTGTCAGCCATTTGAGCTTGTCGGACGACGCCTACCAGACTGCTCGGGACCTCCTAGCCAGAAGATACGCCAACGTCCGGCGAATTGCGGACGAACATGTTAAGCAGCTTCTGAGCCTCCCGCTGCTGAGTGACCGGGCCAGACTACGTCCGGACCTGTTGGATCCAGTCTTGGTGGCCTGTAATATGTTGAGGCGGCTGGATTTACCAGTGGGCGAATGGGCCTTCTTGTTGCTCCGCATCGTGCTGTCCCGTCTACCTCTCGACCTTCAAATGCATTTTGAGGAGAGGTACGGCGGGGACGAGGCCTCCTATATTCCGCCCTTCTATGACCTGCTGCGGTTTTTGGAGGAGCAGTGCCGACAGATCGAGCACGCGGCGGGCACCGTCGACGACTTACGAGCCGTGCCCAGTGAGAGGCGAAATCCGCCGGGCAAGTCGTCGTCAACCCCCCCCTGCTCCTATTGTCGAGCATCTGATCACCGGGTAACGTCTTGCCCAAAATTATTAAGTAAGCCGGTTCCGGCGAGGCGAACTATCGTCAAGGAGCGCCGCTGGTGCTACTCCTGTTTGGAAGGGCACCTTCAGCGAGACTGTCCGCACCAGCGGCTCTGTCTGCATTGCCAGGGCAATCACCATGCCGTACTGTGCCTGGGTGCAAACGGCGTCTCTTCTCGGGGCACTGCCAGGCCCTCGACCCCCACGGGCGGGGGCGCTCCGCCACTCCCTCTGACGGGCGACGCTCGGCGCCCGCCGGCTAGCCACCAGGCCCCTAGGTTTGAAAGGGGTCCCTCCCCCGACCAGTCGGGGGGTAATTCCCCCAGGGGCGGGGGTGTCATCACCCCCCCTCAGCGTGCGAAGAGGAACTTCACGGCCACTCATCGGTCCGCTGGACCCTTCCCACTCCCGTTAGCTGAGTGGCCGCGACTGGTGTACCACTGTACCCCATTTGATGGAGGCGGCCCTAGCTAGCTGCCGCCTTAGCTCCCACCATGGCTGCCTCTACTGAGCCTTAAGCCGTCAACAGTCCACTTGTCAAGCTGTTCTGTTGCCGACGGCCTCAGTGAGGGCGTACAACCCGAGTGGCGACCGTTAGCGGTTGCGCTCTGTTAGTATCGGGTTCACGCGGTGTGGCCTCCACTTGGTGGTGGGAAGATTAGGGCCCCCTGGAGCGTTGAATCACGCTCTCAAGGGGTATAGGATTTGGTTAGGTCGAGCACTTAGTTAAAAATTCTTTAAATTTTAATTAAAATGCTTTGAGTTTTCCGCGAAATTCATATTGTAGCGGTTGTGATTAAAAGAATTGAATTTAAAATACTCCTTTAAATGCTGCTGCATATGTTTTGTAAATACATTTGATCACTGCGTTTGTTGTTGCACGGAAAATGGAGATTAAATTGTGTGCCCTTTTTGAATGCTTGTGCGTATGCTTGTAATTGTATTTGATTGTCGCGCCTGTGCTGAAGGGAAGTTTGAATTCATTTGAAATTTGAATGGCGCTCTATTTTGAAAATTATGTATATGTTTGTGATAGTGTTTAATCATTTTGCTTTGTGATAAGGAAAATTGAAATTAGATAACCCTGTGGTTACCGAAGGAAATAGGAGTCAATTCTCTTTTGGTTTAGATTTTGTTGGCACTGTCTAAGATATTTATTTGAAATAAGAGATAGGGCTGTCCCTTACGTTTATTGTTTTGTTTACTTTGCCAAGTTGACCTATGTGCATCGGTGATTACTTGTTTTAATTAATTCTGTAATTGAACATTGATGCTTTTGAAAAATTAGTTGAAATATGAGCATAGGATCACCTGCTAGGGACCATCTGTGCGTTTCGTTCAGCTCTCCACAGACGACGTTCATGGGGAATTTGGGGGTGCTCTCTGCACTGAAGCTTGAAGGTCCCTCTGGGCCGCTTCGTGTCGCGTCGCTGTTTGCAGACCTGATCCGGTCGAATTGCGGAACTAATCATAGGAGCGCAGATAGGTGTTTGAAGGAGGTCGTCTGACTTCTGTCTAGGAATAGGACTTATTTATGTGCTGCGATGTCCAGGAAGGGCATCCAGTTCAACTCTCCGGCTAGCCCACGTTAGGGCTGCAATTTTGGGGCGTTGGTTAGTGTTGCAAGATCTGATTGGGTGCGTAAGGTGGCCTAGTTTGGTCGTAGATTCGATCTTGCAACTTGCCGTCGCGACCCTGTCCCGCTGACCGGTTTGCTCGCGGACCTAAATCCTTATGTCCGGGACGGGGGTTTGTTCACGCAAAAGCGTTAGTGTCAGGCATCGACGTTAGATGGCACTCGGCTCGGTCGATACGGAATGACGTTTGTGTGTGTTGAACGTCCGAGTTGACTGAACGGTGGGAGTCGAGAGCGAAAAATTAGATGTCTTCTTCGCGTCGAAGGAGAAGGCAGTCCGTTTTTTGGTCGGGAGCTCTTAATTTTATGATAGGCGCGTATAGTAAATATACCACTGGGAATAGTAGCGCGTGTTGAGAGTTTACCCGGGACTTTAGGTTTAACGCAGAATCTGTATAAGTGGATTCGACTGTATTAGTTACTAGTGCGGTAGTTAATATTCTAGAAATAACGGTGACCTTTGACCCGTACGTTCTGTGTTCATTTTCGCGAGTCAATCGTAACAAAGGAAGAAAGTGACTGCGGAAGGCGACCTTAGCTTGGAGAGGAGCTGAGGGCCGAACTGCTGCAGGGGGAACGGTCAAATAAGGTCAACAACACTACCAGCCACACCCAAATACACATCACTGACCTTTACTTCCTAGCACAATACACCCACACGAGACCTGACCGAATCCTGAGGGACCAGTCGCCTTGAATAGAGGTAAGTAAGCTCTGTACAATAATTGTTACGCTCCCCCCGGATTATTTAGTGTAATTAGACTTTTAACCCGTGGCGTGAGGACGCCCGACCAGCATCTGCCTGTAGCTTCTTCGTCTATGGGCCGCGAAGGATTCTACTCCTGGGATAGGCAGCTGCCGGCCGTAACAATATATATATATATATATAGCATTCTGGCATGACTAAATATATCTAGATCTAATAATATCAGTAGTAAAGTCATCAATAGTAAGAATGAGGTTTTACGCGTGTATTTCAGAAATATACTCGAAATATTTTAATATGAAGCAAACGACAAGGTGGGGCGAAGAGGTGCTATGTATGTTGTGTAAGGGTGTAATTTTGATGCCATTAATTTGCTTTAGTAGTTTTAATGTTGGATTTATTCCGACTGGGAAAGTAATTCATGTATAAAAGCTTGTAAAAATTGGAACGTTTTTGCGTTATAAATAAACTTAAAATAAAAATGTAATAAAAGTTTCTATCGATGAACCTACTTTTTGATGAACCTACGCTTTGTATGTAACAAAGCGTCACGTCTATATTCCTATTTTCTTATTATATATATTCACACCGAAGGCTTTTAGCCGGGATGGAAGATGTGATTTAGATGTGGACAGGCGTGTCGCTGCCGGGAACAAAGTCAATGGTGCCCTGACTGCGTTAGTCAAAAGGCAAGGCGTAGTGAAGAGTGCACGCCTTGCAATACATAACGCAGTGTTGGTACCGACTTTGTTATATGGCAGCGAAACCTGGGTATGCCAGAAGAAGCATAATAGCAAGTTGAATGCAGTGGAGATGCGATCTCTTCGTAAAATGTGGGGCCGTACCATGGCCGACCGAAAGCGAAACGAAGAGATTCGCAATATGGCAGGTTTGAAAGATGACCTTATCACAAAAATTGATAAGGGCGTGCTTCGATGGTTTGGGCACGTTGAGCGAATGAGTGAAGACCGAATGGTGTAGAAAATATATAGCGCGAAAGTTAATATTAAAAGGTGTCGAGGTAGACCGAGACTAAATTTCGAAGACCATGTGAGCAAATTGCTCGAAGAGGGGAGGGTCAAGAGTACTCGTATACCTAGACGTGCATGTATGAAGAAGATAATGAATCTGAAAGAAGCGAAAGAGGTATGTAAGGATCGTGACACTTTGCGATCTGTTCTCTCTGGCTACCCCGTCAGGGATTGTGTGTGAAGATAAACTAAACTAAACTAAAGTAAATACCGAAGGGGTAGGCAGAGAACTAACATTGACATTTCGAAGCGATAGTAGCCTAATGGCAGGGTACGGACCACGAACTTCAAAGATTGTGTTTTCGAATTCGTCATTCTAGAGCAAGATCTCAGGGCTATCAGACGTCACTTATTTTGTGACGAACAAAATATCAAACATTGAGTAGTGTTCGTATGTACTATGATCGCATGTTTACCTGCTAGCTTGGTCAGACGGCCATTTTTCAGGTACCAGATAATCCTCACGTTAATTCTCAATTTTTCGCAAATTTCATATACGTAAAAATCAGCTGGGAGAATTAACGTGAGGTGAGCAATGTTTTTACGTGACTTGATTAACTGATATTTGGGAAATGACCCCCTCGCCAAGCTAGCAGGTAGGATAGTAAATAGTAGCAAGGATAATACATACAACACTTTTTTTTTATAGGATTAGGGTGACAAACGAGCACACAGTCCACCTGAAGGTAAGTGGTTGCTGCGGCCCATAGACATCTACATCTATCCTCTGTTACAAATCAAAATGTAGAAGCGTTGTCACCCGTGAGGACTAAGATGTAGTGCCTCATTTCCAGTGAAAAGGGCCTCCGGCCACCTGCACTCACCAAGCGAAACGCAGAGGTAAACCTCTACTTCACGCTGGTATTCTGTGAGGTCGTGGTACCACCCCGGTTGGAGCCAGCCCATCCGTACGACAGCAAAAGCTGCCGCGTGGCTCTACCACTGTTTAAAACTAACTACTCAATATTACACATTTCGTTCGTCAGAAAACAAGTGACGTCTGGTGATGCTCTATATTCTCTTGGACTATTCATTTACTATCGTGAAACCACTTCTAACACAAGCTTTTAGCTTATCGGAAGTGATTAATGCAAATATTAGCAATGTTGACAGCATTGCTAGTATTAAAAAAAACAACATCGAGCTACTAGGACTATGTTTAGTGCACAATAACGCTTAGAACAAACTTAAATTAAAAATTAAAAACCCCCCGAAACAAAAAGAGCTGACGAACTTCAAACGACTGAACAGATTTTCTTGAAATATAGTTAGTAACACTCTCGATTAAGACACCTTCCAAACGAAAAAAAAACTAAATCAAATTCGGTTCTCCGTTCAAGAGCTATGATGTCAGACAGACACACAGATACACACTACGAAAATATAACCACCCCTTTGTTTTCGTCGGGGTTCAAAATATGGATATAGAATATAACATTTGTAAGAAGTGATAGGTAGGCCCATCGTCTACACAATTTATTTAATTTAACATTTATTTAAAACGTTACCCCCACACTAGGATTTTCTCCTGTATCGTGGAGATAGTTTACTAACATAGATTGCACGAGGACAAACATCCAGACACGGGACAATTATTTGTAGGCCATACAAATACTTAATCTGTGCGAGATTCGAACCCGCGGCCCCAAGTGCATCAACTCATTGCTAAGCCACTGCGCCACGGAGCCGTCAATTACAAACCCAATATCATTTTAGTCGCATTTATCGACATGCTAGGCAAGTAACACATTTCACGTTTCTTTTTGTTATAAATCCCACATAAACCTGGGGTCTAGTTCCAGACAAACATGGTATTATTTTACGATGCATAAAAGTTTTTATTAGCAACGAAACGAGGCATTCTATCTTCGTCCTGAGTGGTGACAACACATTTGCATTTTGATTCTTAATCGAGGATAAATGTAGAAGTCTATGGGCCACAGCATTCACTCACCATCAGGTGGACCGAGACCACGTTAGTCACCCTTACTCTAAAAAAACTATGAATATCCCTTCCTTCGTTTATTATTTCAGTTTTTATAGCAAATGTCGAAAATAAATGTTATCAAGTTTTTTTCACCTTAGATGACTTGATCCTCACGTCACTGGTAACTGAGTTTATCGATTTTACCAGTCTCTTATGGCTTTCAGTAAGAACTAAATTTGTGTCATCATCATCATTATCATTACAGCCCTTCACAAGTCCACTACTGAACATTGGCCTCCCCCAAGGAATGCCACAAAGCACGGACTTCCTGCATATCTTATCAGGTCGTCACTCCATCTAGTCGCCTACCGGTACGAGGCTGCCACTCTAGGAACTTTTCTTCATATTGATCGTCGGTTCTTCGAGCTATATGGCCGGCCCATTGTGTAGTTTGTTACATACCTTGAGTTACATAGTTACAAGTGACTTAACTATGCAGTTTACCTGACGTAATAAATCTTTCAACCAAACAGGACTCATAACCATAAAAAACTGTTTGACTGTTTCATTTGTCCAGTAAGGCGTAAGTGTGAATGTTGAACATATGGTTCTGGATTTGAATTCTAAGTCGCGTCAAAATTAGTTATTGTTTTTTTGTCAACAATGTTTCAGTAGCATTCCCGATTCAGAGTTTTTGCGGTGATACACTTCCATGCCTCGAAAAGCACATAAAGCCCTTGATTCTACAACTGATCTTTCTCCGGTGATATCGGACTCTATGGAGGGAACAGAGAGTGTGCTTATGCACACACTCGTGTACTAGGATCCTGTCCTGCGCTGATGGCTCTGTAGAGATTGGTCTGCACGAAATTCCGTCCGGGAGTCTCTGTAGATGATATTTTAGGCTAGTTTTTGTTTTAATGGGTTAATTATATAAGTAATTTAAATAAATCAAACCATACCAGTAATGCTAAAATGTCGAAGTCTGTAATACTCCTCCTCCACGCCGGTGTTGGGCATGGACGCGACACGGGCCCGCTGCTGAGGAAGCCCAAGCAGCTGCCTCTCGCCAGTCCTCGAACGGGCTGCCTTCACTGACTGCGAGCGGGAATGATGGGGACTGCCGTACCTGTCAACGAATACATTTTTTTATTTTTTGAGGTGAAAATTTCTAATGAAATAAAACCCTTTGCACTACATCCAAAACATTTGAGCACAATGTTTTATTCATGTATAATCTAGATGGCAGCACTAGTTGTTGTCTCTGGTTAGTTTGTGACTGTTCGTCACATATTATATATATAGTATATTATCTATGGTTCGTCAGGCAAGTAAGAAGTAATAAAATATTTACCTAGAATACGTAGTAGTATTAATTAATATGTGTACCGATGATGAAAAGTGATATATATCAGAACATTTATGAAAATCTCTACATAGTGTAAAGCAGTCGTTGCCCGCCGTCTGTACGCTTAGAACTTTTAAACTAGAAAGAAAGAAAGAAACATTTATTGCAATACGCAATGAACATGAACATCATTAGACTTTTATTTAATATTCATAATTCATAATTATTTACTTGCATAGAATGTAGGTAGTTATTACTAAATTCTTATTAAAACATAAAAGTTCCGATACATTCTGCCTTATCAAAGCGTGCAAATTTTGACTAGTTATAAGTTGCAATACATTTTTTTACAATAATTATTGATGAATTTTAGTTTACTAATATAAATAAAAATGTCCAATTAATAATAAAATATCAAAAGAATAATTACAAAATACAATGTCACACAACCGTTTACAAAAATATCAAAATATAAATGTTCACATGTAAAAATAATAAAAATAACCAACTAATAATCTATCGAAGTCTTATTTTATTTACTCACAGAAAAAAATTCATGCAATTTAGATACAGATACAGCTTTTCATTTTCTGCCGACTTCCAAAAAGGAGACGGTACTCAATTCGCGTGTATGTTTTTTTTTAATGTGTGTTACCTCATAACTTTGTACTGGGTGAACCGATTACGATGATTCTTTTTTTATATGAAAGCTGATAGTTCTCGTGTGAATAATATGAATTTGATCAAGGTCAGACCAATGGTTATTGAGTTATTCTTAAATAACCTATATTGAAGTCGCTTATATTGAAGTCGGCTGTACAAAATTTTTAATTTTTAATTATTACACATTTCTATTAAATCACTTTCATGTTCTTCTGTTCAGGCTGAATTTAGCAATTGAAACTTCCCGATGAGCTAGATACTTGTTCAGAACTGGATGACAATGTAATATAAACTTTACAACATCTTTTTATCTGTCTATTTATTTGTCTGTTCGATACAAATTTAGCAATCCATTTTAATCTAACGTTGCGATGTATTAATGATTTAAAAATTTGAATATAACTCAGGTCTAGAAACGTGGTAAAAATGGTTGCCATTTTTAATTATAATTAAGGTTGAAAATATCGCGTAACAATTATTCAACTAAGAATTAAGAACCTCCTTTTCAAATTCCATTACAATCTTACCTTTTATCAAACTCATGCAGGTCTTCCGAAGTAAACTGGCTGGTCACATCCAGAAGTTGCTGTATGTGATCACTGCAGACTCTGCTCTTCCGTCTTCCAGCGTCCTCGCCGTCACGGACGAGGATCGTGGAGCAACCTCCATAGTCGAGAGACAGTGAGGGTTGTTGTACCACTATGGTGGTCCGCCCCGCGGGTATTGTGGTGGTAGCAGAGTCGAGGGGATTCGCTGTCACGTGGACTTGTGCGGCTGTGTGAAAAAAACATTAATTAAGAATATCCACAGTGTCGTGAAAGACGACAGAGGGAAACTGAAACAGAAGATGGCTTTACTTTTTCATTTGCGAGATATATAGAGTAATATTTTCAAAAGCGAAACGTTTTTAATCTTTTTTGAATACCATTCCTTATAAGTCCGATTTAAAAATAAGTCATTTAGTTTTAATCTTCCTATCTGGGCCTATCTTTAGTCGTCATACCCGTCATACTGCGAAATTATGCTAATGCCCACGTATTGTGACGGGCAACTACGGAACCCTACCTCTACATTGTGCATGACCCGACACGCACTTGGCCAGTTTGTCTTTTTTTTAATTATTATAGGCATCTGAATGGTTGCTTTTTGAATGCGTAAAATCTGATGAGTTCATGTCACCGACGTGTAAAGTTAACAATATACTTGTACCTATAAGTATGACATATATCGCGTCTGATTGGGCGCTTTTTGAATGGATAAAATCTGATGAGTTCAGACACTGAAATATTATAAATCTAAATCGTACCTGTAGATTGTCTTCTAGAAGAAGGAGGGGGAACAGAATGCTGATGCGCTGAAGAACGTCTTCGAGAGGTGGTGAAAACTTCTGTCCCTTCGAGCTGTCTTCTTAACTTGGCCACTTCATCTTTATAATATTCCTGCTTGTCGACTTTTTGCTTATTCTTCACCCTTGACTCACTTCCCCGCCTCTTCGCTGGCTCTGGCTCAAATATGAAATGCGTTTCATATTTCGTTTGGCTCGCTTTTGGACTTTTCGGGGGCTCTAATTTAGGGTCGAAGGGAATCTGAATCGACGTGGACGGCCCGCTTGTCTGATTTACTTGGATTTTATTTCTAGATTTCGTTTCATTTCTTTTTGGTTCAGGCAGAGGGACGTCGAAGACAAATCTGGCGGGACCCGCTCTGGGTGATTCTATAACGTCTGTGGCCGACTGGGGCTTAGTAAAAGCCGGTGAATCAATATCGCAACTGTTCTGTGCACGATGGTAATGGGGCGGTGCTGTGCTTGGGGGGTTCGGATGGGTTTGTGGTGGGGTAGGGTCGGCGTCGATGAGGCTCGGTGGCTGATACTGGATCTCCGGGGGATCCGCCTCAGCGTCCATGGAGTCGTCGGTGCCGGTGACTGAGGTGAGGGCGGTTGCGGCAGAATCCGTACTGGTGTTGATCGTCTTGTCGGAGGCTGTGCTGCTGCCCATGACTACTACCTGCTGACAACAGAAAAAGAAGCTGTAAGTCTGTATTTAAAATCATTATCTACTGTGATTCGTCGATCGCAGCGAAAGTAAGTTTATTGTGTTTATGTTACAGTTATTATAAAACTATACAGAGTTATTTTGCAATAACCGGCCAAATTTGCAGAGAAGGTTCAGAATAAATGATATAGGCAAATGGTAAAAAAAAAATAATTAAAAAATCTTAATCATTCTGTCCTTTTTATCTTTTAAATTAAAAATGCGTGGTAATGCATTATTTTAACTGATTTAGATACGAAGTATCAGCCGGAGAGGACACCTGCGTTTCGGTCAGAAAGAGCAATGCCGGCTTCGCCGTGACGAGATAGTAGTGGACGGCGTTTAGGTTCGAGTGAAGTCCCCTGATGTTGTAGATTCACGGAGAGCGTGGCAGGGACGCCTTGGTCTTGTTGCTCAGTTTGGCCCGAGCAGTTATTGTTTTGAGCGGAATTTTTCCTTTGACCTCAGCTTGCGCAAGGCAGACATATTTTCTCCTATCATCTATTTCAAGTTTTATAAAAATTATCACTCATAATATCGATTGCTCGTACCACCTCTATGCCGATGAATAGAATGTAATACAAAATATGTGCAATATGGCGTTGGAGATCTACGTAAAAAAGTTAAAGTTGTAGCCTATATATACGTCCCACTGCTGGGCACACGTCTCCTCTTATTTTTGAAAGGGTTTTAGGGCGAGGAAAATACCGTCGGACTGCCCCAATGGGTATTGGTGAACTTAATGTGACTTCGAATATTTTTTCTTATTTCTCATACATGTTTCCTCACGATTTTTTCTTCACCGGCGAGCACGTGGTAAATCAGCACTTTATAATTGCAATTAACAATTTCATTGGTGCCGGCGAGTATCGAACCCGGGTTGCTCACGTACTGTGAAATTTACAGCGAGCGCTTAGCCCCTCAGCTACCGAGGCTCAGAAGATCTACATAACGGAATTCATTTATATACCATTTAAGACTGATCCTTGCATTATGGTGTTTGTGTCAATCCAGTGAAATTCAGTTAAATGCCATACATATATATTAATTAAAAAATGAAGTTTTTTTAGAATACCCCTGGTATAGGCTATTTGTTTGTATTATATAAGATAAGATATTTATTTGTAGGAACATGAGTATACATACAAAGCATGCAGGTTGTTCAGATATATTAAAAGGATCAGTCATGTTTGGCCTTTGTGGCGTACAAATGTATAAATCAATGAAAATATTACAATAATTGAAAATGAAATATTATTAAAACATTATCTAATTAAACCATTATTAAACTATTTTTAACAATTTTATCAATAAATCTAAATCTAAAGAATAAATTAAATGTCTGTTAATATTATTTACTATGAAGATACAATATATTTTATTTGCTTTATACAGTGCCAATAATAGAATTGCTTGTTACATAAGATTTAAATTTTATTATTCAAAAATTCTAATATGCTATAGTATGCTTTGCCTTCTAAATATAATTTCAACTTATTTTTAAATATACGGGCATTCTGTTCTTTCCAACATTTCGGAAGCTTATTATATATTAAAGGGGCCATGTAAAAAACACTTTTTCGCATCAATGCAGTTTTTGAGCTATGCAAACATAGAATAGTATCATCGCGTCTGTTGTGACTAACTACATCTAATAAACGTGGAAATAAGTGCCGATTATATTTAACAAACATGGCAATTTCTAAAATGTATAGACATGGTAATGTCAGTATTTTATATTTTATAAAATAGGGTTTGCAGCTATCAGTTGGCCTTAATTTAAACATGGTCCTAATACATCGCTTTTGTGCTTTGAAAGGTAATTCTTTGTTAGTCGAATTGCCCCAGAAGATAATCCCGTATCTTAAGTGCGATGAAACTAAACCATGGTACGCTGTAAGCAACGCATTAATGTTAAGCACTTTAACCAATTTATAAAGTGCATATGTCGAGTTACTTATTTTTTTGCTAAGAATTTCTGTGTGTTCATTCCAATTCAATTTCTTGTCAATCGTCACCCCAAGGAATTTGGCAGTGTTGACTTCTTCAATTATTTTATTATTATATTGGACCTTAAGATTAGTGGGAGTTGATGAACGTTGACTGAAATGCATTACACAAGTTTTATTCAGATTTATTTTTAAGTTATTGTTATTTAACCATTTTATTATTGATATAAGAGAATTATTTGTTACGGCCGGCAGCTGCCTATCCCAGGAGTAGAATCCTTCGCGGCCCATAGACGAAGAAGCTACAGGCAGATGCTGGTCGGGCGTCCTCACGCCAAGGGTTAAAAATCTAATTACACTAAACAATCCGGGGGGAGCGTTACAATTATTGAACAGAGCTTACTTACCTCTATTCAAGGCGACTGGTCCCTCAGGATTCGGTCAGGTCTCGTGTGGATGTATTGTGCTAGAAAGTAAAGGTCAGTGATGTGTATTTGGGTGTGGCTGGTAGTGTTATTGACCTTATTTGACCGTTCCCCCTGCAGCAGTTCGGCCCTCAGCTCCTCTCCAAGCTAAGGTCGCCTTCCGCAGTCACTTTCTTCCTTTGTTACGATTGACTCGCGAAAATGAACACAGAACGTACGGGTCAAAGGTCACCGTTATTTCTAGAATATTAACTACCGCACTAGTAACTAATACAGTCGAATCCACTTATACAGATTCTGCGTTAAACCTAAAGTCCCGGGTAAACTCTCAACACGCGCTACCATTCCCAGTGGTATATTTACTATACGCGCCTAACATAAAATTAGATCTAAGAGCTCCTAAACAAACGGACTGCCTTCTCTTTCGACGCGAAGAAAACTTCTAATTTTTTTTGCTCTCGACTCCCACCGTTCAGTAAGCTCGGACGTTCAACACGCACGAACGTCATCCCGTATCAGCCGAGCCGAGAGCCATCTAACGTCGATGCCTGACACCAACGCTTTTGCGTAAACAAACCCCCGTCCCGGACATAAGGATTTAGGTCCGCGAGCAAACCGGTCAGCGGGACAGGGTCGCGACGGCAAGTTGCAAGATCGAATCTACAACCAAACTAGGCCACCCTACGCACCCAATCAGATCTTGCAACCCTGACCAACGCCTCAAAATTACAGCCCCAACGTGGGCTAGCCGGAGAGTTGAACTGGATGCCCTTCTTGGTCATCGCAGCACATAAATAAGTCCTATTCCTAGACAGAAGTCAGACGACCTCCTTCAAACACCTATCTGCGCTCCTATGATTAGTTCCGCAACTCGACCGGATCAGGTCTGCAAACAGCGACGCGACACGAAGCGGCCCAGAGGGACCTTCAAGCTTCAGTGCAGAGAGCACCCCCAAATTCCCCATGAACGTCGTCTGTGGAGAGCTGAACGAAACGCACAGATGGTCCCTAGCAGGTGATCCTATGCTCATATTTCAACTAATTTTTCAAAAGCATCAATGTTCAGTTACAGAATTAATAAAAGAAGAAATAAAAACAAGTAATCACCGATGCACATAGGTCAACTTGGCAAAGTAAACAAAAATAAACGTAAGAGACAGCCTATTTCTTATTTCAAATAAATATCTTAGACAGTGCCAACAAAATCTAAACCAAAGAGAATTTACTCTTATTTCCTTTGGCAACCACAGCGTTATCTAATTTCAACCTTTCTTATCACAAAGCAAAATGATTAAACACTATCACAAACATATACATAATTTTCAAAATAGCGCGCCATTCAAATTTCAAATGAATCCAAACTTCCCTTCAGCACAGGCGCGACAATCAAATACAATTACAAGCATACGCACAAGCACCAAAAAAGGGCACACAATTTAATCTCAATTTTCCGTGCAACAACAAACGCAGTGATCAAATGTATTTACAAAACATATGCAGCAGCATTTAAAGGAGTATTTTAAATTCAATTCTTTTAATCACAACCGCTACAATATTAATTTCGCGGAAAACTCAAAGCATTTTAATTTTAATTCAAAGAATTCTTAACTAAGTGCTCGACCAAACCAAATCCAATACCCCTTGAGAGCGTGATTCAACGCTCCAGGGGGCCCTAATCTTCCCACCACCAAGTGGAGGCCACACCGCGTGAACCCGATACTAACAGAGCGCAACCGCTAACAGTCGCCACTCGGGTTGTACGCCCTCACTGAGGCCGTCGGCAATAGAACAGCTTGACAAGTGGACTGATGACGGCTTGAGGCTCAGTAGAGGCAGCCATGGTGGGAGCTAAGGCGGCAGCTAGCTAGGGCCGCCTCCATCAAATGGGGTACAGTGGTCCACCAGTCGCGGCCACTCAGCTAAAGGGAGTGAGAAGGGTCCAGCGGACTGATGAGTGGCCGTAAAGTTCCTCTCCGCACGCTGAGGGGGTGTGTTGACACCCCCGCCCCTGGGGGAATTACCCCCCGACTGGTCGGGGGAGGGACCCCTTTCAAACCTAGGGGCCTGGTGGCTAGCCGGCGGGCGCCGAGCGTCGCCCGTCAAAGGGCATGGCGGAGCGCCCCCGCCCGTGGGGGTCGAGGGCCTGGCAGCGCCCCGAGAGGAGACGCCGTTCGCACCCAGGCACAGTACGACATTGTGATTGCCCTGGCAATGCAGACAGGGCCGCTGGTGCGGACAGTCTCGCTGGAGGTGCCCTTCCAAACAGGAGTAGCACCAGCGGCGCTCCTTGGCGATAGTTCGCCTCGCCGGAACCGGCTTACTTAATAATTTTGGGCAAGACGTTACCCGGTGATCCGATGCTCGACAATAGGAGCAGGGGGGGGTTGACGACGACTTGCCCGGCGGATTTCGCCTCTCACTGGGCACGGCTCGTAAGTCGTCGACGGTGCCCGCCGCGTGCTCGATCTGTCGGCACTGCTCCACCAAAAACCGCAGCAGGTCATAGAAGGGCGGAATATAGGAGGCCTCGTCCCCGCCGTACCTCTCCTCAAAATGCATTTGAAGGTCGAGAGGTAGACGGGACAGCACGATGCGGAGCAACAAGAAGGCCCATTCGCCTACTGGTAAATCCAGCCGCCTCAACGTATTACAGGCCACCAAGACTGGATCCAACAGGTCCGGACGTAACCGGGCCCGGTCACTAAGCAGCGGGAGGCTCAGAAGCTGCTTAACATGTTCGTCCGCAATTTGCCGGACGTTGGCGTATCTTCTGGCTAGGAGGTCCCGAGCAGTCTGGTAGGCGTCGTCCGACAAGCTCAAATGGCTGACAACGCCCAGGGCCTCCCCTTCCAGTGAGGCCAGGAGATACGCCATCTTCTGGCTCGGGGTCAAGTCACTCCGGGCGTCCACTAGGCCGTCGAAAAGACCAACGAAGGTCAGCCACTCGGAAAGGACCCCGGAGAACTTTGGCAAGTCCAGAGTTGGGAGTCGTCCCAACAGCTCCGGCTGAGGCTGCTTCCGAAAGGACTCGGGCAGGCCACTCGTCCGAGCTTCACGCGCCTCCTCGGCATACCTGCCTTCAGCCTCGATCAACTCGTCCGTGAGCGACAAGAACTGCTCGTAGTCTGCGAAGCAGGAGTCCAGGACTCCCTTTTCCACGTCCGAATCCTCGAGCTCAGCGTAAGCCTCCTCCACTGCAGCCCTTCGAGCATCGACCTGCTCGAACCGCTTCATCAAGTTATGGACCCTATCCGGTCGACCTATCAAAGCATGGGCGCTGGTGGCCCAGCGTAACTCAGTCCGCAGGCAACGGATTAGCATCTTGGGCGAGGACATCACTACTAAATACAAATTACGACGCGGCTCGAGCACAATTACAAAAATAATAAATAACAAAATACAAAAAAATTAACAGCTAACCAATGCAGTTCCCATCAAATCTAGTTGAATAGAAATTACACAAATAAGAACCGCTATTTATTAAATCAAACACAAGTTAGTACAAAAGAAAAGGCAAATCAAATTAACAATAACAAACACTAGTGCGATCAAATCAAGTTAAATTCAAATTACGTAAATACAAATTACCACTCTTTAGTTCAAATACAAATTACAATACGAAAGATACATAACGAAGATACACATCAACAAAAAATGCCTTGCTCGGAAATCGACCCTTCGATAAGTAATACACCACAACTATCCGCAACGATAATTAACCGATTACGCAAAAATAACCCTCTACCTACATGACGCAATCTCCCGCTTGCGCGCTAAACGGGCGCGATTTTTTAAATTTACCCGCAAACAACAAAGCAAGCTAACAAAGAAAGGAATTTTATTATTACGTATATAATAAAAAAAAATATTTTTACGTATTACGGACGGGCGTGATTGTAGACACAAAATTAAACCAATCAACCCAACGCTCCCTGCCACCAAAATTATTTAATTTTTATCAAATACTATGGTCGGTGGATCGACCGGGAATCGATCCCAGCACCGCGTTCTGCTACCAAATGTTACGGCCGGCAGCTGCCTATCCCAGGAGTAGAATCCTTCGCGGCCCATAGACGAAGAAGCTACAGGCAGATGCTGGTCGGGCGTCCTCACGCCACGGGTTAAAAGTCTAATTACACTAAACAATCCGGGGGGAGCGTTACAATTATTGAACAGAGCTTACTTACCTCTATTCAAGGCGACTGGTCCCTCAGGATTCGGTCAGGTCTCGTGTGGATGTATTGTGCTAGAAAGTAAAGGTCAGTGATGTGTATTTGGGTGTGGCTGGTAGTGTTATTGACCTTATTTGACCGTTCCCCCTGCAGCAGTTCGGCCCTCAGCTCCTCTCCAAGCTAAGGTCGCCTTCCGCAGTCACTTTCTTCCTTTGTTACGATTGACTCGCGAAAATGAACACAGAACGTACGGGTCAAAGGTCACCGTTATTTCTAGAATATTAACTACCGCACTAGTAACTAATACAGTCGAATCCACTTATACAGATTCTGCGTTAAACCTAAAGTCCCGGGTAAACTCTCAACACGCGCTACCATTCCCAGTGGTATATTTACTATACGCGCCTAACATAAAATTAGATCTAAGAGCTCCTAAACAAACGGACTGCCTTCTCTTTCGACGCGAAGAAAACTTCTAATTTTTTTTGCTCTCGACTCCCACCGTTCAGTAAGCTCGGACGTTCAACACGCACGAACGTCATCCCGTATCAGCCGAGCCGAGAGCCATCTAACGTCGATGCCTGACACCAACGCTTTTGCGTAAACATATTAATGTCATTATTATAGCTATCCTTATTATTGCATTGAATTGTTATGGTGCTATCATCAGCAAATAGTGTTACTGGTTGAATAACGGATTTAGGTAAGTCGTTTATGTATAACAAGAATAGTAGGGGGCCTAACACACTTCCCTGTGGTACTCCATATTTAACTACTCGTTCATGAGATTTAAATATTTCTTCATATTTAGTTTTTATATTTATTGAGGCTATTTCAGTGATTTGCTTTCTGTCGTATAAATATGATTGTATTAGTTTTAGCACATTACCACGAAACCCATAGGCCTCGAGTTTAGCCAACAAAATATCGTGTCGGACATAATCGAATGCCTGGGTCATGTCACAAAAAACTGTACAGACAGGGTTGGTTTTATCAACGTTAATTATAACTTTATATAAGAAATCATAGATTGCCATGTTTGTAGTTCGGTTTTCTCTGAATCCTTTTTGCTCGTTAACAAGTATGTTATTTTTTTCAAGGTACTTACTTAATTCCTTGTAGACATATTTTTCATAAATTTTGGAGATAACACTAATAAGCGTGATTGGTCTGTAACATTCCATGGATTCTCTATTCTCTTTTTTAAACAAGGGTTTTACGATCGATTTTTTTAAGGCATCTGGAAAAATGCCAGTGCTTATGGTTAAATTAATGAGGTAACTTAAATGTGTACATATTTCTACAGAAACACATTTAAGTATTTTCGTACAAATTCCGTCATGACCCACGCTGTTCGTGTTTTTTAATGTATTTATTATTTTATCTACATCCTGTGGCAGACAAGGGGGCATGAAGAATGATTTTAAGCTATTTGAAATTTGTGAGGTAGCCTTATTTCCTGAGGTTATAACTGGGATAACTTTTTCAATAAAATAATTATTATAAGCATTGGCTATTTTCTGTGGATCTGTTATAGTCTCGTTATTTAATTTTATTTTTGTAATAGGGTTTCGGGGAGCTTTGTTCTTAGAGTTATTAATTATATTCCAAATGGTTTTGGACTTGTTGTTTGATGTTTTAATTTTATAAATATTTTGTGCATATTGTGTTAGGTGGATAATTTTTTTAAATAGTTTAGAGTACGTAGTAAGTTTTGTTTTATTTGACTCATTAAGGTTTCGTCTATATTGCCACAGAAGATGTCGTTTCTTTATGCTGCATATTTTGACGCCGCGTGATACCCACTTAGTATTTTTTGTAGTATGTATGGTTATAGTTTTATTAGGAAAGCATAAATTGTAAAAAAGAGAAAACGTCTCCATGAAAGCATTATAAGCTATGTTGGGATCACTTGTTTGATATATTTTCGAAAAAGATAAACTACGTAAACAACTTTTAAATTTTGTAACATATTCTTTGTTGTAATTACGGCTATTCATACGCCAGTATTTAATAAAGCAAGACTCTTGAACGGGTAACATTATTAATTGCGCTGTGTGGTCTGACAATGCGAATTCTAATATTTGTATCTTACAGGACTTTTTACAGTTATGTGCAATATTGTCTATGCATGTTTGACTTTTTAGTCTAGTGGGCTGATTTATAGATAATTTTAAATTGTGATTTAACAGTATACATTCAAAATCTATGGTTTGATAATTTCTTTTTAAGACATCTACATTGAAATCCCCTGCTATGACAATATTATTTAAGGATTTGTTATCAAGTTCTTGCAAGAGTACGTGTGATTTTTCCATGCACACATTAAAGTTAGTATTTTTTGGAACTCTGTAAATACAAACAATAACAATCCTATAGCTAATTAATTCGATAGCACAGCACTCGAAGACACCAGTTTCTGATATTTTAGCAATTTGTTTTAATTCCTTATACTGGTGGCCACTTCTTACTAATATGCACGCTCCTCCTCGTTTGCTTTCCTTTCGGGAGTAACATGCCGCAAGCTGATAATTGGGTATAGTTAAATATCTTTCATAGCCCTTTTGAATAAAATGTTCTGTAATACATAAGATGTCCACACATGATCCTCCTTCGGCCAGCTCTTCTAGGCACACTGTGATTGAGTCCGATTTTGTTAGCAATCCGACAATATTTTGGTGCATTATGTGTATACATTTAGTAACGAAAAAAATTTGTTATATTCTCATTATAGGTGCTATTTTCGGTGCCATTCGCCAAAACATTCACAACATTTTTTCTATGTTTTAAAATTTCGTTAATGCGTAAATAATCTATGCTATCAATTAACGCTTTAAGATCTTCGAGAATTGTCCTCAACGCAGTCTTCTTTAAAGCAACGAATGACTACCTCAAAATGATTATCTACATTCGAGATGTTCTCAAAAAAATTAAGCATACAAACATAATTATATGCCTTCCTACGTACACATATAGAACACATAACATATTTTACAACTGCAGAATCGAAACATTTAACAATTTACTCTACTTAGACTTATTGACTCATAAACATGCTTACTATTTGGACTCCAATATGAACCTAAAATGCGACTTTAGTATGTTCGATATTCCTATTACTATTATACAGTAATCATCAAAGGTGAAATCAACTAATTTTGAGTCAATTCCTTTAAGAAGCTGTTCTACTCCCGCTCTCGGTGTTAGGTAATGACATATTTCATCTTTGTCGTTTAATAATACATTTTGTGCAATACTAAGGACCTTATTGTTCTGATCTACACTAAGTATACATATTTTTTCCTTTTACGTGTTCGTTGAGGTATTGTCTCATTCTTATTGATATTTTGTATACTTATTTTATTAAACTTTTCTTTATCTATTATATCTTTTCGTTTGTCTTTTGTTTCAATATCCTGTTTTTTGATTTCTAAAGGATCAGTTTGTGTCTGTTTGGTTTCACAAGTAGTTTGATGTTTCTTCTTTGGTGTAGTTTGATTTGTTTTTATCTTAGCCGGACTACTTGTTGCGACTTTTTTGTACAACTGGTTTTTTTTAACCAAATCTTCATTTAAGCGTTTGAGTTTACTATTTTCTGGATTTAATAATTCAACCTCCTTATGAGCGCTATTTAATTGTGATTGAAGATTTTGGATTTCCTCCTTTAATTTTTCTACTTGATTGCCGTCTTCGTCTTCTGAAATGTCTGGCATACTACTGGTGGTGCACTCTAGTGTCCGTGAAATGATGTCACAGTCGATGTCGTCGGGAGAAGGTTCCGAATATGTTCGAACTCGGCTCCGACGAAATGTTATATTTTCAAGGGAATCCATAATAATTTATACTAAAATTTTACAAGATTAACTAATTCTTTGTAATTGAGTTTGAGAAAAATGTTACAATAACCTTTCAGTCATTTGATCGTTGCGTATTTTTGTGTATTTTGCGACCATTATGCAAATCAAATAATGATTCGAACTTTTTTGCAATAGCGCTGTTTTAGGAATTTAAATTAACAGGTGATTTCTTTTTTGCCACACTGGTTGAAGAATAGTAAAACTGAATGGTTCACTGTACTGTCTTCCTGGTTGATAATTGTCTTTACTTGCACAAATTTACATTCAATGTAAACAAAAAATGCGTCTTGACGCTTGTTTTTTTAATATTATTTCCTCTTTTAAACTATTAGTAGTAGTATTGGTACTGAAGATTAGCCCGGACAGACAAATATTCAATTCAGACAATATGTCAGGAATGCAACTAGGGGCTAGTTAGTACTAACACAGCTCAATAAAAATAAATTAAATCAATTAATTAATTAATATTTATTTAGTATTAAGGACATAGTAAATTGGTTGAGACCCTTATTCTGGTATAAACTTATTACTAATAATTAAAAAAAATATCATAGTCTTTTTGTTTTCGTAGGTTTGACCTGTGTATGCGTGCGTGTGTGTTTGTGTGTGTGTGTGTGTGTGTGTGTGTGTGTGTGTGTGTGTGTGTGAGTGTGTGTGTGTGCGTGCGTGCGCGTGAGTGTGTGCGTGCGTGTGTGTGCCTGTGTGTGCGTGTGTGTATTTTCCGATATTACATACAGACACTTGAATTTTATCAAATTTATGATAATTTTTTACATCTCATCTATACACAAATAAAATTGAAGTGTCTATCTGTAATATTGCTATAGCTAACATTTCTTTAGCTGAGGGAGATATTTTTGTATGCTATTAAGATATTAATAACCACTTTTAATTTTTTTTGTGATGAATCTTAAAGAACAGATAGATCAAGGGTGATCTCTAGGCTATATTTCATCGGAAAACCTTCAAGGTTTTTTAAAAAAAGTCAAGTTATTGATAAAATTAATAATCTTTGTTAAGAGTATACTTAACCCATAAGCATATATGCGTATTTGAAAGGGACGAAGAGAGAACGAAGTGTGAAATATGGGTAAATCAGGAATGTCTAGAACAGGTTAATGAAATTGCATACTTGGGGAGTGCTTTTAGCCGGGATGGAAGATGTGATTTAGATGTGGACAGGCGTGTCGCTGCCGGGAACAAAGTCAATGGTGCCCTGACTGCGTTAGTCAAAAGGCAAGGCGTAGTGAAGAGTGCACGCCTTGCAATACATAACGCAGTGTTGGTACCGACTTTGTTATATGGCAGCGAAACCTGGGTATGCCAGAAGAAGCATAAAAGCAAGTTGAATGCAGTGGAGATGCGATCTCTTCGTAAAATGTGCGGCGTTACCATGGCCGACCGAAAGCGAAACGAAGAGATTCGCAATATGGCAGGTTTGAAAGATGACCTTATCACAAAAATTGATAAGGGCGTGCTTCGATGGTTTGGGCACGTTGAGCGAATGAGTGAAGACCGAATGGTGAAGAAAATATATGGCGCGAACGTTAATATTAAAAGGTGTCGAGGTAGACCGACACTAACTTTCGAAGACCATGTGAGCAAACTGCTCGAAGAGGGGAGGGTAAAGAGTACTCGGATACCTAGACGAGCATGTATGAAGAAAAGATAATGAATCTGAAAGAAGCGAAAAAGGTATGTAAGGATCGTGACACTTGGCGATCTGTTCTCTCTGGCTACCCCGTCAGGGATTGTGCGTGAAGATAAGTAAGATATATGCGTAGGTACGAGTATATGGATGTAAAGGAGGCGAGAGAGTGGTGAGGATCGTGCCTAATGGAAATCCGTAGTATCTGACTACCCCTTTGGGTGACCGGCGTGAGTGTTTAGGTTTTATGTTCAATGATCTTTGATTATTTTCTACCGACTTAAAAAGGAGGAGGTTCTCAATTCGACTATATGTTAATTATGTGTTACCTCATAACTTTTTACTTGGTGAACTGATTTCGATGATTCTTTCTTAATTTGAAAGCTGGTGCTTCTTATGTGGTCCAATATATTGGTCAATAGGTTTTTAATTATTATTAATAATTAATATTTAAGTCTGTTGGAAAATAATTTAATTTTAATTTATAAACATAAATAATGCTATATTTTTATAGACACTATCCAGGCGAAGCCGTCGAAGTATCATAATAAATTAGGGCCTTATAAAATATTATTTATCGGTGCGCCTTGCTAGTATTTCAGATTTTTCACAAGATATAATGTCCTTAATACACTCGTTGACCTCGATAAAAATATGGCTAAAATTAAATCTCTAGCTTGACCGTAAGTAGGTTGCTGTGAAAGCTAAACGCGTATACAGTGGTGAGACTATACAATAAGGATCTTATATAGATTATATACTCGGTTTTATGTGACATAAAACAAGGAGAAACTTTTACTATCACAGAATGGGTCGTAACTTAAATATTGTTAAAACACTTTGCAACGGAAATCACGCAGCAACCTAGAACGATTAGTGAATTACGTATTATGCTGAAATGTTGAAGTTAAATAGAATTTTATGTTAATAGACGTATCGTACACAACTCAGGTGATGTTAAAGTTTTATTGGTGGTTACCATGTTATTACTCAGACGTGATGATACATATGCTGTCCTGAGAGGGTTTTAGGGCAAGGAAATGTCCGCCGCGCTTCCCCAATGCGTGTTGGCGAACTTCACAACCTGAAAAAAAATATTTCGAAGACATGACATGTCTTCGAAATATTTTTTTTCTTATTTCTCAGACATACAGGTTTCCTCACGATGCTTTTCTTCACCGCCGAACACGTGTTTTTTTATAGGATAGGGTGACAAACAGTTCACCTGATGGTAAGTGGTTGCTGTGGCCCATAGACATCTACATTTATCCTCGTTTGCGAATTAAAATGCAGATGCATTGTCACCCGTGAGGACTAAGATGGAATTCCTCTTTTCCAGTAAAAAGGGTATCCGGTTCTCTACACTCACCATACGAAACAAAGCAGTGTTAAGCTGCTATTTTACGCTGGTATTCTGTGAGAGCGTGGTCTTTTTCCGGTCGAGCCGACCAATTCGTGCTACAACTATACTACTAATATAGCTGCAGCATGGCTCTAACACGTATAAAAATCAGCACATAAAATTGCAATTAACAATTTAATTGGTGCCGGCGGGGATCGAACCCGGGTTGC
Organism: Parnassius glacialis; assembly: GCA_033319125.1. Taxonomy (NCBI): domain Eukaryota; kingdom Metazoa; phylum Arthropoda; class Insecta; order Lepidoptera; family Papilionidae; genus Parnassius; species Parnassius glacialis. The sequence goes on from JAVANC010000014.1 coordinate 33,616,970, forward strand.
TCAAGTACTGTGAAGCTTACAGCGAGCGCTAACCATCTGAGCTGATATATAGTAATCACTATATATAATGATTGACTATATATAATCCATAAAACTTGGAGATTATTTTTGAGAAATGAAAAAGTCATAAACTATAACGGCCTTTAAGGATTATCTTAAATCTAGATGATACCACTTTAACAGATCCAAGCGAAGCCGTAGCATGTCGCTAGTTCTATAAAATAAGGCAAGGGTTGTCGTCTGAACGACACTGATTTTTTAAGGGATGTTCTCTTTGGACGGTGATAACGTTTACGTTCAACACTGGTCTTAGTTACTGAAATAATAATAAAGTCCTCCAGAACGTATTTACGGTCGCGGCGGCCGGTCTCAACGGAGACCAGCCATCTATTCAGGACAGGATTATAGTGCCCGAGTGTATACGCAGGCACAGGTGTGCTGGCTCTATTCTTTCACTATCATAGTCCGATGGAACGGTAATCCGACACGACCGGAGAGAGATCAGGCGCAGGACGGCTATACGTGCAATCCGAGGTACGGGGGTGAAACACGGCCAACTTCTTGACTCCTGGTTGCTTCTGAGAATTTCTTAACAGGAAAACCCAATAACTGATTCTGACCCGTACCTAGGATTTGAACCCGAGACCTCATGATCAGTAATCGCGTTTACAACCACTCGACTAACGAGGTAGTCAAAGTTACGGAAATACTGTCCAAATGAAGGGTTCCTCTTAAACGCGTCGTAAAGCTGAAAGTAGGCGTAATAAAATAACCTTTTTTTTAAGGGCCTTGGGTTTATAAAACAGGGAGTACTTTTGATCAAAGTGAAGTGATGGCTGTATTCTTTAATCTACCTGCTTCTAAAAGGTTTGTGGTAATAAGTACTAAGTAGTAGAACTTCTTATCTATCTAGGCGTCTGTCTGGATAGATTTTTTATAGAATAAGGGTGACAAACGAGCACACATTCCCCCTGATTGTAAGTGGATGCTGTGGCCCATAGACATCTACATTAATCCTTGATTAATCAAGATACAGATCCGTTGTCACCCCTAAAGGAGACTGAAAGGGGATGCCTCGCGTCCAGTAAAAAGGGTCTACGGTTCTCTACACACGCCATACAAAACACATGAGCATTGAGCTGCTATTTTATACCGGTATTCTGTGAGGGCGTGGTCCTTCCCCAGTCGATCCGAACCATTTCTGCTGCACCCATAATATAGCTGCAGCATGGCTCTACTACGTAAACTACTATCCTCTTTCCTAGTTCTGCCACCAAATAGTAGTGCTTGCATTACTATACCGGTCAGAATGTTATAGAGAATTAGTTAGCTGTGACGCGTTTCATTTAAATCTCAGGGGTGACAACGCATCTCTAGCTTTGTATCAAGCTGGCTGCAGGTGTGTAGCAAGTAAGCTACATGGAATTCAGTAGCCACTTACCATTAGATGGACTTCAAATTAGTTGGCACTTCAGTTTTATAAAAAACTAGCCCACATTCCGTCAAATTGTGTAGACTTACACGAGGAGACATGGTGCAGCTAGATTAGTATTATAGTTGTAGCATTTATGGGTCGGCTAGACCAGGGAAGGACCACACTCTCACAGAATAGCAGCGTGAAATAGAAGCTTAACGCTGCTGTGTTTTGTATGGTGAGTGTAGAGATCCGGAGACCCTTTTTACTGGAAATGAGGCATCCTATTCTAGTCCTCACGGGTGACAACGCATCTGCATTTTGATTTGTAATTGAGGATAGATGTAGATGTCTATGGGCCTCAGCAACCACTTACCATCAGATGGACTGTGTGCTCGTTAGTCACCCTTATCCTATAAAAAAAAACCGTACCGTGCGATAAGGAACTTCGTTCCAAAAGTATAGTGTGTAATTTGGTGGCAGAGTTAGAGAATTCAGCATCTAATTTCATTTCGTGGGTGCCGTAAGGGCAGCTATAATAAATGAAATATGATATAGGTAGACATATCTTCCTTGTAACAACTCAAAATAACAAAAAAGTACGGCTCTCAACACGCCTGCTCAGCGTGGCAGTTATGACAAATATCTCTCCTATTAAGAAATTTATGTAGATTATACGACGATAAGCAGTGGACTTTTCCACTGATACACATAGACCCCATGTGTATCAGTGGAAAAGTCCACTGCTTATCGTCGTATAATCTACTGCTGTATAATAAACCGGAGGTTTTCTTTCTGACTGATTTTTTGGGAATTTTTCGATATAGAGACCTTAAAGACCTCCTTGCATCCCTTTGCGTTTTCTATCGAATCTACCACAGGGAGTGCTCTGAGGAATTGTTCGGATTAATTCCAGCCGCCAAATTTCACGAACGCACATCGCGTCAAAAGTCACGATACCATCCTCATCATCTGGATGATTGGAATTGGAATTGGAATTACTAGGAGTATTCTTCCTCGTACAACTTCTCTGTGGAATTGTTTACCACCGGAGATTTTTCCAGACCGATACGACTTAGGGACCTTCAAGAAAAGAACTTACACCTTTCTAAGAGGCCGGCAACGCATCTGCAATCTGGTGTTGCGGTTCTTCATGGGCGGCGGTAGTCACTTACCATCAGGTGAGCCGCATTCTCGTTTGCTCCCTCTTCTATAAAAAAAAAGAAAAGAGTTGAATTCTTTTTAAAAGCCGGCAACGCACTTGCAGTTGTTTATCGGCGGCAATAGCTATTTACCACCAGGTGTTTCGAATGTTCCCTTAGCGATAAGCCGAATATTCCTTGTGTCGCCTCTTTTATAAAAAAGGACCACGCTCTTTTTAAAACAAAGTTCCTTATCGCACGGTTTTTGGCGGATAGGGGTTTGGCGAGAAAAAGTGTAAGATGTTTCCGTCACGATCGCCTTTCTATAGTGCGAGAGAGATGGAAAAATATCCATCTCCCTCGCACTTTTCTTATCTTGCAATGAAAGGTAAATATTAGTCTATTTTAAATGACGCTTCATTTTAATAGACGCTGGTAATTCATTTATTTGTATTTGTTCATCAATAATAATATACTACTAAAGGAACGTCGTTCCAACCGAGTGTTCCACGACATTCGAGAATGTTTTTTTTTATAGGAGAGGGGGCAAACGAGCATGCGGCTCACCTGATGGTAAGTGACTACCGCCGTCCATGAACAACCGCAACACCGGGGGAATTGCAGATGCGTTGCCGGTCTTTTAGAAAGGTGTAAGCTCTTTTCTTGAAGATTGCTAAGTCGTATCGGTCCGGAAAAATCGCTGATGGTAATTGATTCCACAAGGAAGTTGTGCGAGGTAGAAAACTTCTAAATCGCACAGTGGTGGACCGCCAATCACCCAGATGGTATGGATGGTAACGCGAGTTTTGTCGCGATGTGCGATGGTGAAATTGAGCGGCTGAAATTAGTCCGAACAATTCCTCAGAGCACTTCCTGTGATAGATGCGATAAAATACGCAAAGAGTGCCAGTGTATCGAGCCGATTAGAAAGAACTCGGTCGTCAACGATTCGAACCGCTCTGCGCTGGATGCTGTCAAGTGGAAGGAGCTGGCACTGGGGTGCCCCGGCCCAGAGATGAGAAAAGTATTTTATGTGAGGCCGAACTTGCGCTTTGTAAAGTTGCAAGCGATGTACCGGCATGAAATACTGTCTCGCTCTGCTGAGCACGCCAAGCTTTTTAGAGGCCAATTTGGCCTTCCCTTCAAAGTAACCACGAAACTGCACGCTATTCGATATGTGCACGCCAAGGATTCCGATGCTAGCTGAGGCAGCAAGGGGAGTGCCTTGAAACTGAGGAGATACGACAATGGGGTTCTTTTTAGCGGTAAACGCGCAAACTTGTGTCTTGTGGGAATGAACTGGACTAGATCTAGTCGCCCCCTATTCGAGACTTTGTTAAGCAAAGACTCGACTTCAGACACAGGTTTGTCCCGGTACTCGGCGACGTATTATTATTATTTATTATTTTGAGTTGTGAACAGGAAGATGATACTTCCTATCTTCTATTTCATTTTCCGCTGTCGCCTATTACGCCGCTTAGGAGATGATAAGATTATGGTACACTCAGCCACAATCCAATATTGGCAGGCCTACGTGCCGGCAAAATTGATTATGCATGCAAAAAAGATAGAGGAAAAACGCTATCGAAGCGGTTAAAGTCCCCCTCGTATCCTTATCTTTAAAAGAAACACACTTCGTAAGTCATTGAATTAATATGTATTGCATACTAGAAGAGACGCCGAGACTTCGTGGTTTGAAACACGCGTTAGAGCCCACGGGCCCAAACTCAGTTTCAATTAATGCGTGTTTTTTAAGAAAACTTAAAAAACACGCATTGATTATGGGTTGTGATGATTCTAGAGACAATTATCCTAGTGATCCTGATCAAGATAGTAGGATAAAGTAGTTAAATTATTGTGTTGTCCTTAATACGCGAGCAAATTTTTAAGAAAATAGAGGTTCCAAAACCTACCACAATAGCGCTAGCGTCTGAAAAACTACGGTATGAAGATAGCTGTTGTGAACGGAGTGAAGTCCGCTGAATTCAAATATTAAAAAAAATCATAACTAGAGTAGTTAGTAAAATGTCAGTATACAAAACCTCAACTATTTACGTAGTACAAAACCAAGTGGATTGGTCGGTCCTTGTTTATTTCTCCATCTTATTTTAATTAATTTTGGCGCTTTTTTTTAAATTTATCCTATACTACTGCAGCGCCATCCTTATTGGACATGTTTTTAGGGACACTTTTCATATATAGAGATGGTCCTCCTTCTCTCTACACTCCATAGCCTCCACCAAGCGCCCCGCACTACCATGCAGATTTTGTTCGCGGTGTCTGTTCCAGTACGTAGTACATTTTTGGTTAATGTCGTTAGCATAAAACAGTGCGGTTGTGTAACTCCGGTGGGAATCGTTGTTGCCTTGGTATTGACGTCACAGGTCGTAAACGTAACTGCGGATCAAGTGGCTCCGGGTTCGGGTCGGGCCAAAATCAGTTAATAAATTTTGCTGTCTAGAAACTGTGAAGATGTGATACGCAGCGTTTCATCTCTTGTTGGTTTTTCTCTGATCATAAAAGGTCTCAATACACTTTTATTAGTTGTAAACGTGATGTAACGTGTAAAATTTTTATATTTTGTAAATTATAAAAAATTTATCACTAAAATATTGGCGCGCCGTCATTTTCATGTTTTGTCCGATCGGTGTGTACGCAGGCGAAGGGCGAGGGGTAGGAGACAAGCACAGTGCTAAACGAAAATCGAGAACCGGGCATGAGAAAGACGTCATAGCCAGAGGTCATAGCTGCGAGTGCCACCGACGTGTCATATCGTCGTCGTTGTTTTATTTTATCCTCAAATCTTTAACACAGTCTTGTGTACTTATAGTCACTTCTTCTAAATATTTTATTGTAAAAAATATAAATCTTAACCGTTTTTAAGGTGATTCCCGTACTGGGAACTCCCTAAGGACTGGTTTTGTGAACAAGGGACGGGAGACAGCTGAGTTCACTGAACGGCAGCTGTCAATATTTAATATTGGATGCACGGCAGTATCTTCCTACTGAACAGAGGCAGACTAAACAGAGCGCAGAAGAGTATCGTTGTGAGGGCAATTAGATCAAAATCAATCATATTAAACGACCTCCGACCCTGAGTGTATAAATAAATTCTTATTATTCTTTACTCTTATTTGTTGTTTTACTTCAACTAAATTGAAACGTAACAGTGACAACTGATCATCTGGTACCAGCTTTGAGTCCCAGATCGGACTAAAGTCAGTTAACATGTTTTGTTTTATAGAAAATGTGAAAATGTGTGACAATATTTGCTACTCTGCATCTCGATCATCATAGGGCCCGCGTCGACACACCGTCGCGTCGGGAGTTTGGACGTGGAAAAGATACGAGGATCGTAGGAAAGTTTGTAGCATCAAGAAGATATAAGCTCATTCTGAGTAGATCGGCTCAAAAATTAATAATTTTTAACTGAAAGTCGAAAAACGCATGTTATAATTATAGTTAAGCACAGCTGGTTGACTATCACATTGAGACATCAAACACCTCAGTCCCACCCATGACCAAAGGTGCTGTAATGTACTTGAAACTTTGGGAATAATATACACGACAAAATCTACACACAGTCATCAAGACAAAGTCTTCGCATAAACAATCATCATTAAAAATTATTATGATACGTACGATACGTTCGAGTGTGGACGGCAGACGTATATTTGACATGATACTCCCTTTACTTCGGTATGGGTGTCCATAATTAAGATACAAGGACTCGATACGATGCGCCTGGAGGAGATACGTTAAAATGATCAAACGTGGACTCTGCTTGTTTTTACACGGAAAAGTGCCTACACGCATAACGGTCTCGTGGGGGCAGAAACAGGTTATGTCGGACTTGCATCGACTAAAACCCCATCTGGTGTTCCCACTTTCACCGCATATAAGCAGGGCCATGGGGACGCTATCGCACTCATCCGCAGCCCCTCTGCGGGAGAGGACAATGACTTCTTTCCCTTTTTCTTCTCAGGCAAAGCAGACTAGAACACTAGGCGCGCCTTGCTCCGCGGTCTCCAACTCCACTTGCGTAACCACAGATAATGTACTTAACTATTCCCAGCAGTGCAACCCTCGCCAACGGACCCCTGATCGAAAAAATGTTCTTCCACACCCGCTGTGTTTTTGAAAGACCTATCCAACAATAACCCACATGATGGAATAGACGTTGTAGTGGTCGTGTAGTGTTCGCGTAAATATAAGAAACCATTAAGTTTTTGTTTATAGAATAAGGGTGACAAACGAGCACACAGTCCACCTGATGGTAAGTGGATGCTATGGCCATAGACATCTACATTATTCTCAATTAAGAATCCAAATGCAGATGCACCGCCACCCTTGAGGGCTGAGATGGAATGACTCGTTTCCAGTAAAAAGGGTCTCTGGTTCTCTACACTCACCATACGAAACACAGCAGCATTGAGCTGCTATATTACGCTGGTATTCTGTGAGAGCGTGGTCCTACCCCGGTCAAGTCGCCCCATTCGTGCTGCAACCACAATATAGACACAGCATATCTGTATCACGTAAAAAGTGAACTGTAAGTTAGTTTTTCACGTCAGATTTTATAAATACATATACCTAAAGTTACACGGCTGTTACATAGAAAGATAGGCTGAGTTTACGGACTTCTATTTGGCACGATCCTGGCATACTGTTCACACCCATATATCTACTATATCATATATCTACACCCATACATCATACATTTTGGTTCCTATTCAATATATCGCCGATTTGTTCGGTAAACTTCCGTCTAGGAGTTTCCTTTAATAAAATACTAATAATAAGCTAGAATATTGAAAAATAATAGTAAAAGATTCATCATTACAGACCTTCACAAGGTCATTGCTGAACATAGGCTTGTCTAAGGAGCGCCACAAAGCACGTCCTGAGCCACTTATATCTGTCGACTTCTTACAAGTCTGACCAGGTGGTCACTCCATCTAGTGGTGGGAACACTTGAGAACCTTCTTTCCTATCGGTTGTCGGCTCTTCGAGATATATGGCGACTAGTAATTGTTTACTAGAAATGTTATTTAATTAGGATATGAATAAATACTAAAGCGCTTCACAAATTAACAAAGTTTTGCGCAGAGTAACTCTCAACATAGTGTATACAATAATTATTTTCGCCCAGTGAACCGTTCATGTGCTTTCGTTTGCGTTCATTTCAGAAGAAACAGGTAAAAATTTAGATTATTTTTGTTATTTTTTTTTGGTGCACTGTACTCGATTTCTTTTATATATAAAATAACGCACTCAAACGGGTACATAGACCACCTGAGTGTAATTGGATGGTGTGGCTCATAGCCGTCTAGGTACATTTATTCTTAATTAAGAATCAAAAAGCAGATATGTTGTCACCCCTGATGACTAAGCATGAATAGAATAGAATCATTTTTGTTCAATATAGATTATAGTACATAATACTTATTGAAAATGTTTTTTTATTTTTACCACAATAAAAACCTCTGTCCTGGGAAGAACCAGCAAGAAACCCAGCGGGACTTTTTTAAAGAAAAGCATAATTTAAAATATATTATTTTATAAAATTGTTATGAAAACATTTAGAAACAGCATGGTAGTGATCAACTCATTCCCAGGGGTTATTATTTATTATTAGTCATGTACTCTTTAGTAGTATAATAAACCTAGCAAGCTAACAGCATAGCAAAGTGGCGCAGCAATCAGCTATGTAGCGGTTTCTAACGGTTGCCGTTGAGCAATCAGTTTCAAAATAGGAGGTTCAGATGCCTGGCTGATCAGTAATCGATTGCTGTAAACAGAATTTGAAAATTCGAAGCCGTTCTCGAGATAATCGTGGGACAGACGGACAGTCGGACAGACGGACAGTCGGACAGACGGACAGACATCGTGAAATCAATAAGTGTCTTCGCAAGCTTCGCCACTTAATAACCCTTACTAGACAATTTTTGCTTTAAACCTTTTGATAGAAAGGTATGCATATTCGCTGGGACTTTGTTGTAAAAGCGTATACATTACCCGATGAAGGAATTACTGACTCTTTGGAGTCGAGTAACTGGTATAACTAACTTGTGCTTGTTCCTAATATTTACAGAATGTACATCACTATTTTTATTAAAACTATTTTTGTTTTTGTGTACATACAATAAGTTCTCGTAAATATATTGAGAGGCCTAAGTTGATATAGTTATTTCTTTAAATTTTTCTCTAAGGGATTCCTTCGGACTTAGGTTATAAATTGCTCTTATGGCTCTCTTTTACAAAATAAACATAATTTCAATAATGCCTCGTTTCCAGTAAAAAGGGTGTCCGGTTCTTTACAACATACGAAAAACAGGCCAGTTTACGCTGGTATTCTGTGAGAGCGTAGTCCGTCATCCAGCCGACCCATTCGTGCTACAACCATAATATAGCTGCAGCATGGCATAGTGCCATAGTTGTAGCACCTTCTCCATAAATTGTCTCATATGAGAGGTTTTTCCATAGTTGCCACGCTTGTCGGGCTGGTTGGCAACCGGAGTTTTTATTACTTTTCGTTGCTGTAAGGAAGATGGTGCTGCCCATCTCCTGTTTCAGTTTCCCTCTGTCGCCTCTTACGACACCCACGGGACTACATGGGGTAGTGGATATTATTATACCGCCACTACATGGGAGAGTAATATATTATATACCTGTATATAATGTAATTTTTTTTATAGGATAAGGGTGACAAACGAGCACACAGTCCACCTGATGGTAAGTGGTTGCTGCGGCCCATAGACATCTACATCTATCCTCTATTACAAATCAAAGTGCTGATGCGTTGTCACCCGTGAGGACTAAGATGGAATGCCTCATATCCAGTAAAAAGGGCCTCCGGCCACCTGCACTCACCAAGCGAAACGCAGAGGTAAACCTCTACTTCACGCTGGTATTCTGTGAGTTCGTGGTACCACCCCGGTTCGAGCCGGCCCATCCGTGCGACAGCAAAAGCTGCCGCGTGGCTCTACCACTGTTAAAAATAAACCTGTTGATACCAAATAAGGATAATTTGTAGCATTCTGAGATTACTTTTTTTATATAGAATAGGGGGCAAACGAGCATGCGGTTCACCTGATGGTAAGTGACTACCGCCGCCCATGAACAACCGCAACACCAGGGGAATTGCAGATGCGTTGCCGGCCTTTTAGAAAGGTGTAAGCTCTTTTCTTGAAGGTTCCTAAGTCGTATCGGTCCGGAAAATTCTTCCTTTGAATACGCCTAATGATTTAACTTGATGCTAAATTTCAAGTTTCTAAATAACTTATTAGGCTAGACTAGGCTAGGTTTTGATGGGTGAGCCAGTGAATCACTCAGTGCAGCAGGAATATATTGTCAATTTTCCACAAACATTTTACATTGGTCACACAATTTTCATAAGTTTATTACTCATTGAGAGAGAGAGAAACAATTTATACTATTTGATCTTCCACTCTCTATTACTACTAATTATATTTAAAAGTTGTTTTAAAAAAGATACATATGGTGATTACATAATTTTCTTCTGTTTTGCTTAACATTTTGTAAGGAATGGTTTGAACAAATTCAGTTGGCGACGCCTTGGTTATGCTCTAATGTGAACGAGTGTTTTCTAAAATTAATAATGAAAAGTGATTATCGTAGGTTTAAGGCTTTAACTACTCTGAATGACCTTGACGAAACGGCTATCGCAGAGATTTTAGCCAACGTCAAAACCGTCTAGCAACTACGTTCTGTATTACTTATAAAAGTGCAAAGATTAATAGACTGCAGAGATGACAAATATAAAAGTGACATACTGCCCGTTATGCTTGCGCATCACTGAGAATTATGTTGTAGTTACGCATCTTCAATTACATTGTGCTGTAGCTTTGTCCGGTAGGCGTCACGAGCTATCAAGTGTTCAAGTTTCAAGTACGTAAGAGTTTTTTTTTATTATATATGTTAAATCGTATTTATTTGTATCGTATTAGTAGATCTGGGTCAAAGGGTTCGCTGTAAATTTTTCCCGGGTTTGATCCTCGACAGCACGAATGCAATTTGTAATTGCGAATTTCGTCAACACGCATTGGGGCAGTTCGGCGGGCATTTCCTTGGCTTAAAACCCTCTCAGAAATAAAAAAAGAGTTCTGTGCCCAGTAGAGGGACTTGTATAGCCTTTTACATTACTTTGTAGCAATATTTATATTATTTATATTATATTATATTATATTATATTTATATTATATTAGATACAGAAGGGTACCTTATGCTGACAAAAATATCACGTGGAGGCGACGAAAACATAAAACATCTTTGTACCTAGATAAAACGTTCGAAAGATTGTCAATCATATCATACGCCACATTTTCTATAGAGCGTAGAACATTGCAGATAGGGCAAAATAAAAAATAATCCAAAATATTAAGGGAACTATTTATTAATAATGTATACATTTATAGATATTTATAATAAAAATAATGAACAAGCTGCAAGGTACAACTAATAATGTTTCTTGTAAACACAATTGTAAAATTCCTGTTTTAATGTTTACCAATGGTTATTTGATGAATCGTAGTCAAGATCACTTCATATAAAATATATTTAATTAAAATTGACACATGACCTATTTGGCTTTCTACTTACAACTCGGCGGAAATTTAAAAAGAAGATTTTGTCTTTTCACACAAGTATTGTTTACAGCTGGCGTGGTTTCGAAAAGCGTGATTAAGTGTCAGCGGTATATAATCAATTAAATACTGAACTTTTTGAATTTTTTTTTATTTTTTTTTGTTATATCTTCTTAAAAACTGACGCCACCTGACTATTTTTTTTTCTAACGCAAAAGGATAAGTTAGACTAAGTTAGATAAACTTGGATAAGTTTGTAATTTTTTTAATTTTATCACAAAATATCCGCAATAAATTATTACCTTTTCTAAAGTGATTCTCTCCTCTTAGTTTCGGCGTGACTGTAGGATGTTATACTGAGTCACCGTCAGTTACTAAGCGGCCATAAATCATTATATGTATGTATAGACATACATATATTAATTTTTTGATTTTAATATTTATGTTTTTTTTGAATTTTGATTGATTTTTTAAACCTGTTAAAATTATTTTTCCATACCAATTGATGGTCCTGAGTATAATGCCAGTTATGCTCTTTGGCTGAAGTTATTTTTTATTTTATGCTCAATTGCAGACAAAACAATATTGATAGCGCATTTCTAAAACAAAACTTTACCTCTTTTTTTCTAATGGAGCTATTATTAGTGTGCACCTAACACGGCGGAATAGTTATTATTATCTATAAGACCATTTGCAGAAACAGTTTTTAATTTTTTTAAACAGTGGTTAATAGTTATGAGTATAATATTTTATCAGCTGCTTTGTTTATAGTGCCTTGAGCAACACTTTACCGGTTTCTGTACAGAAAATGATGCTGGCTTTGCAAATATGGATGGCCGCTACCTTTGAATATAATACCCGCTATGTTACACTTATTTACATAGAAACTTTAATTATCATTTGCATAAAATTCTAAATAGCACTTTTTACACAAGAAAGTAAACTTTTAGATCAGTCCATCTTGTTTTTCACTAATTAAGTGAAAAGTAAAACAAACCAATAGGTGCCGTAATTTAAAAATTCTTGCAACATTTTATAGAAAAGCATGAACTTATCATAATATAATAGTCAATCATTTAGCCATGTGATATAACTTTTATGTGTGCCAGTCAAACATTATTGATGATATTCGGGTCATTATACTGGAAATAGTCTTTTAAATATTTTGTAGTACAATTGATAATCTTCAGTATGATTGACCGTGTATATGACTTTTATAACTCTATGTTATTTTTGATGTAAATTATTATTGCAGATAAAAGCCCTTTCACATTTATTGTATTCTCGAATTAAATTAATCAAAATGAAAATAAGAATTTTGGCTCTTTATAACTGATCTTTAAATGTAAAACACTGACTTGAAATTATATAATTATCGGCATTTTTTAATTCATTGAACTTTTTTAAGATTGTGTTGAAACTCTATTGGTAAAAAAAAACAATATATATATATATATATATATATATATATATATATATATATATATATATATATATTATAGTTCTCGATGAAAATAAAGTATGCGCGTAACATCGCATCCCATCAAGAATTTCTAATGTAATTCTTGGTGTAAAGCTAAGACGTGATAATAACTGTAAACAATAGAATAACAAAACAATGAAAATATTTGTAAATACTTGCTTTATAACCAACTAAATATTATTTGACCGTAATAAAATAAAACAAGGTAGTCTTCGGCATGAAAGTAAAAATATATATTTTCGATTATTTTTGCAATATCTAATAACAGCCGGATCAGCGCGCGATTCTTATTCATCTAAAGATGCTAAATTTCAGCAAGCACTGTTAAATTCAATAGGAGTGACAGAAAAACGGTTCTTGATATAGAAGGGTAAATAAATTATTTAACCTATAAAGTAAAATCACTTTGTTAAAAATCAAAATAGCCCAATAGCTTTATTAACATGAGATATATAATTGTAGGAGTGCTTACAATACTTAACATTATTTTACTGAACTCTCTGAAAGTTTTTTTTAATAGAATAAGGGTGACAAACGAGCACACAGTCCACCTGATGGTAAGTGGTTGCTACGGCCCATAGACATCTACATCTATTCTCGATTACGTATCAAAATGTAGATGCGTTGTCACCCGTGAGAACTAAGTTGTAATGCCTCGTTTCCAGTAAAAAGGTTCTCCGGTTCTCTACAATCACCATACCAAACACAGCAGGGTTAAACTGCTATTTTACATGGTATTCCGTGAGAGCGTGGTCCTTCCCCGGTCGAGCCGACCCATTCGTGCTGCAACTATACCTACTACTAATATAGCTGCAGCATGGCTCTACCACGTAAGAAAAAATTGACGTTGAAAATCTGGAGGTCCGGTAGTGCCCCCGCCAAGTTGAGCAAAAAAACGGGACGGCCGTACCATCCCTTTCTCGAAGCAGTTCAGGCCATTTCTGAAACCCTATAACTTCGTTATGGATAAAACTAGAAGCCTGAGCCTTTTTACTAAACAAGTAGGCATTGTATAAACTCGGCATATTCCAAATTTTATTAAATTTGAACCAGTAGTTTAAGAATTATAACTAGTCAAAGTTTCTTAATTTTGTCACTCACTGACTGACCGATCATCAAAACTCTGAGGCACTTCTAGCAGACATAGAAACTTCAAATTTGGAATAAAATTATTGTTTAATATATAAATCAAGGAAAAATTAAAATATTTCACAATTTCGGTCCACTTTTCGAGATATATCAACTGCATAAATAACTTTGTAATCCCATATAAACATATAGTATTACAAAGTTACATTTGCAGTGAATAAATCAGTGTACTTATATATGTATAATGGAATAATAGGTGTAAATAGCTACCTAGATATAACTATCTACAAAAATAAATGAGATGCCATTAAAAACATAACTTATAAAAAAAAGCCAAGTCTCGCTACCGTAAAAAGTTGTGAGATCCATGTAATACCAAGTCGGTTAATTTATTCAATTCATAGATTAATACATAGACTTGGCAATCGCACTAAACAATCTAATTTAATATAATATATATTACTTGTGAGATATATTGTGTTTTCATGCGATTGCCAAGTCAATCTATGTATCAATCTATGGACTGAATAAATTAACCGACTTGGTATTACATGGATCTCACAAATTTTTACGGTAGAAGAACTCATTTGCGAGACTTGGCTTTTTTACAAGTTATGTTTTTAATAGCATTTAAGTATTTTCAGAAGCAACTTTGCAATTATTTTCTATTGAGTGAATTTTTGTGGAATCGTGTTTTGCAATCCGCCACCAGAAATACGTACAATGTTTTTTCGATAACGATGTGAAATTACAAAACGATCCCCATGCATATCAATGTGGCTCTATACAGCCTCTTAATATGAACATACCTCGGGATTCAGAGATTTTAAAAGTTTTCATGCGTAGATAATGGAAGATATAATATTATATTATTACAGTCTCGTGTGAGGCAACCTTTATACTAATATACATATTCTCATCATATTTTTATGGTTAGTTAGAAAAATTATATCTAAATGCAAACTTTCTCAGGGTAATTTTTTTTTTCTATGTTTACCCAGCAAGTAGCAAAGCAACTACAATCCCATCGGTAAGTAGTTATGTAGCCTAAGATGGTGAATTGCACTGACTTAACAAAAACCTATTCAGTCTTGCCTAATAGTACTAGGTAAGTATTATTTGCGACCGAGGTTGCCACTCGAGAACCTTTCTTCCTATTTTTTATATATTTTCCAAGTTACATAGCCATCCCTTTGCCATTTCACTGTAAAATTCCGTTGGGCTATGTCAGTTACTCTGGTTCTACTGCGAATATCTTCATTTCTAACTTTATCACGTAGAGAAACCCCTCTCCAATTTAAAATTTTTACATTTTTTAGATGATAGTTTGTCTAACATAAAAAAAAACCAAAACCCAAGAATGTCTATTTAGTTATTTATACTTAGGGAAGCACCATTTTTTTATTTATTTAAATTGTTTGATTTAATTTGAGAACAGTGTACCTAAATGTAAGTATCTGTATCTATATTCCCCTCGAATAATATTTTATAAAGTCATACTCATAAAAACAGCGTTTTATTGTAATACATAATTATAAAACTCAGTATCAACTAATTAATAAAAATATGCATCAATAAAATTACATAGGTAATAAAAACTATCGAAATCTAAGTAACGAGAGCATGTTGGTCGTTCCACATCTAAATTATATAAAAATGCATTTTTCAATTTCACTAATCAACGTCGGCGCGAAAAATTCTTCTTCTTTGGGCACTTTAAAAATAAATTTATTTAGAAAATAATATTTACAGTTACCAGTGTACAGATTTTAACTAAATTAAGTATTTCTAGTCATAAAAAATATTTATAATTGAGTATAAACTTTTAAAAAACTAATATATAATTGAATAAAGTCGCCCCGACACCGAAGCGCGGTCCAGCCTCGACAATGTCCGAAAACGGACTGTGACAGGCTGACAGGGCGACAGAGCATGCGCGCTCGCGTAAATATATTCAATTTCAGGGAAAAATGATATTTTCTCTTATAAAACGGGGAATAAAAATAAAACTCTCAATTAAAAATATTAATATTTTTAAGGCCTTTTTTTTAGTGTAAGAACTATTTAAAAAGCTTGTACCGTTTTGGAGAAATTTTGCAAAATATGACAAAGATAGGTACTCTTTGGGGATTTTTTTTCTAATAAGGGGTTGACAAAAATACAATTTTGTTCAATTAAAAACATTTACCAAATCCTCTTCTGTTACCGTGTATTTTTTCTTTGTGGATTAAATGAACAGTTATTGAGATTTTTTTACTTAAATATCCAAGATTTAGGCATTTCAACCACTGTTAAGGCCTTAAGTACAGATTTATTTTTGATATTTGGGATTTTACAAGAATGTATTCAATGAGACACACTTCTTATTAAGTACGCAAAATAACATGTGTAAGTGTCATAGCTTTTGAGCTATAGGAAAGAATAGAATAGAATTTTTTTTTAATTCAATACTTGCTGGTACCCGGCGCGTTGCTGTCCCAGAAGAAATAATTGTGGAAATATCATTTTAAATTTGGAACAGTTGTATTGTTTAATTATAATGATAAATCATTCGTTGAATTTGAATGATATATAAATTTTAAATAAATTTGTTGTTGCGATACGCGCGCCGCCTACTGTAAGTTAATAGTACTATATCTATAACCTTCGCTCAAGTGCAAGCAATTAGTTGACAAAGTTTTACCGCAATCTGATGAACGGTATGGAGAGAGTCAGCAAGGAATCCACCGGGATTATTTAGAGCTTGAGATGGGCTAAATAATCACGTGGTTCTCTCTTATTAGGTACGCAAAATTATTAGTGTGTAAGTCAATAGCTTCTGAGCTATATGGGATTTGAAAGGAGGTTAGAATCATTCGTGCAAATTTACATATTGCTAATTCGTCCACCTTTCCTTTTTCAAACTTGTCTGACAAACTGCTATGTGTCTAGATGAAACTTTTTGTACCAGTAAGGGATCCTTAAGTAAACACATAGTTTTCATGGTGCTTTGTCAGTGAAGGGAAACATTTTCGTGGTAGAGTTATGTTACAGTTATATTATGGTTGCGAGCTCGGTATGTTATGGTTTGTATCGACCGGGGAAGAACCACACTTTTACCAAAAACCAGTGTGAAATAGCAGCCTAATGCTACTGGGTTTGTTATGGTGAGTGTAGAGGCTGATGTAGAGACCTGGTAAGACATGCAGGAAGATATTGGATGCTTGTGGATTAGAACCGTGCTCTGTACAGGAAAAGATGATCGGGTGATTTGTCATAGTCTGTGTAAACAATATATATATAATCATACAAACTTCTTATTGTATATATTCGTCGTTAAGAGTCCCAAAATATCAAAAAATATCTTTCATATAAACAATGTTTTCTCCTCGAGTGCTCACTATGAGCAGTAACTTCAATCGAGACAGCTGCATTGATCGTAAATCTGTCTCAAAGTATCCACAGAATACTCATGAGATCCAATGTAAAGTTGGGTTTGAAATTTTATAGTCCGTTGTTTAATATTAGGAAAGTGTTTAATAAGTTACTCTTACGTGGTAGAGCCATACGGCAGCTATATTAATAGTATAGTTGTAGCACGAATGGGTCGGCTCGACCGGGGAAGGACCACTCTCTCACAGAATACCAGCATAAAATAGCAGCTTAATGCTGCTGTGTTTCGTATGGTGAGTGTAGAGAACCACAGACCCTTATTACTGGAAACGAGGTATTACATCTTAGTCCTCACGGGTGACAACGCATCTGCATTTTAATTCGCCAAACGAAAACAGATGTAGATGTCTATGGGCCGCAGCAACCACTTACCATTAGGTGGACTGTGTGCTCGTTTGTCACCCTAATTCTACAAAAACAAAGTTATTTATAGCCTTAGGTACTCTAAACAAGCCTTATCATTGAAACACTAATTTAAAAATATCGGACTGCGTAAAATGCTTACTAAAAGGAGAACATTTTTTAGCAAATGTCACTCCT
The DNA here is from genome assembly GCA_033319125.1 of Parnassius glacialis. Classification (NCBI taxonomy): domain Eukaryota; kingdom Metazoa; phylum Arthropoda; class Insecta; order Lepidoptera; family Papilionidae; genus Parnassius; species Parnassius glacialis. The sequence goes on from JAVANC010000014.1 coordinate 33,634,676, forward strand.
GCAACATACTCTCAAAACAGTACCCTCCTTCTGGTGCAGTCGGGTAAAAATCAAAGTCAGTTGCCCTTTTTATTATTAAAACAAAAACAATCATAGCGCCGTGCCAGTAATTCCCGAGGGGTTAGGCAGAGTGCCTAAACAATCATAAACCTATATCCCATTAGTCACCATTTGCGACATGCCATATTCATTTTTGCTATAAGTCCCCCATAAACATGGGATCTATAAGTTCCAGACCAACATGCGACTTTCTTTCTCTTTACTAAATGACAATAGAAAGAGACAGGTATAAAGATACCGATACCATTTCAGTCGGTCAAAAATCCACTGCTGAAAATATGCCTTCCCGATAGATTACCTAATAGGAGGAATATCTGCCATAGTTGTCACGCTATGCAGGCGAATTGATTACAGTAGTTTTTTAAGACAATGCTGTCTACCTTCCGATTTGTTTTTCTCAGTCGTCTCATACGACATCTATGGATGATATGAGATAGAAGATATTCTTACAATGCCACTACAGTACTTTGAAGTCAGCTTTTACATTTGTTAAAAGTTATTTTTAGCGATTTGGCTTTTGATGATATTAGTAAATATTATACTTACTAATGCACAGCTTCTTGGCTACCTAGTTGGCGTAGTGGTCGAAAGCGCTACTGGTTATCATGTGGTTTAGGTTTTTGGCTTTTTTATTAAGGAATTCTCAGTAGTAGGTCGAAGTCAAAAAGTTGACGGTGGTCGTGTTGGATTGCCGTCCCATCGGACTATGGGAGTTAGGAATAAAGAGCGCACACACTCGTGCTTTTAATCTTGTCATGCACAATTGACTAGTCTCCGTTGAGAGTGGCCAACGTGACCAAAATTTGATTTAGAAGACATTTTATTGTAATTAATTAATTTTTAACAGTGGTAGAGTCAGGCGGCAGCTTTTGCTATCGGATGAATGGGCCGGCTCGAACCGGGGGGGGGTACCACGACCTCACAGAAAACCAGCGTGAAGTAGAGGTTTACATCTGCGTTTCGCTTGGTGAGTGCAGGTGGCCGGAGGCCCTTTTTACTGGAAATGAGGCATTCCATCCTAGTCCTCACGGGTGAAAACGCATCTGCATTTTGATCTGTAACAGAGGATAGATGTAGATGTCTATGGGCCGCAGCAACCACTTACCATCAGGTGGACTGTGTGCTCGTTTTTCACCCTTATTCTATAAAAAAAAATTATTACATTTTAAACCAAATATATTAAGCCATTACTAAGCTGTAAAAAAGTAAAGCAAATCTAGTATGGATACAGAATCGCTTAATAAAGCCAGTTATAACATCGTATATTTTTTTGAGTGCACTTTAAGTGGGAGGGTATTAAAAACGAGATGAAATTGAACAGTCATCTGTGACCGACCCATCCTTCATAAAATTATGACAATATACAATTTTTGTACAATGATTAATGTAAAAAATTATATATTAATAAATTATCAGCTTGACAATAAGCACATCTAAATTTTTAACTCATTTTTTTTAATTGAATTTTCAGGAAATAGAGTGAATGGGGCTCTACACTCTATTGTGAAAAGTCAGAATGTGTCCAAAAAGGCACGTATGGCAATTCACAATGCTGTGTTAGTGCCTACTTTAATGTATGGTAGTGAAAGTTGGGTGTGGCAGAAGAAGCACGAGAGTAGAATAAATGCTGTAGAAATGCGATCATTAAGGAGTATGTTAGGGATGAATCTGAATGACAGAGTGAGAAATTGTTTAATAAGAGAAGAGTGTGGTTTGCAAGATGATGTTGTGACCAAGATTAAGAAAGGAATGCTTCGGTGGTTTGGTCATGTAGAAAGAATGAATGAGGAAAGAGTGACAAAGCAAATTTATGTTGCAGAGCTGAATGGCAGAGTCGGGAAGGGTCGCCCTAGGCGAAAGTTTATCGACCAAATTGGCGATATATTGAAAATGGGCCAAATCAAGAGTACCTTTAACCGACGAGCGTGTATGCGTAGGTATATGGATGTGGAGGAAGCGAGAGAGGTCTGTCAGGATCGTGCCAAATGGAAGTCCATAGTCTCTGCCTACCCCTCTGGGTGACAGGCGTGAGTGTTTATGTATGTATGTATGTTTTTTTAATTGAGCTGTAGTCATGCAGACAAATTCAAACAAAGAAGCCTACGGATGCGTAGTCATATCTGGAGACTAAGAATAAAATATCTCACAGCCTGTTATAGTGGCTCTATATACAGTAAAACCCACTTAAGACGATTCTGAAGGAACCCAGCCAAAATCACGACTTATGCGGGAAAGCGTATTATGCGGGATAGGGAAAATAATAGGTACATCATTAACAAATATTGTGTAGATATTTAATTATAGGTACGTACGTACGTATTTTTAAATTTGTTAGAAAGGTATAATGTTGTACATATGTATATGTATTTAAATACATGTACATATTATTTACAACATGTCATTATTAATAATCATAGTTAATTATTATTTATAATGACATTACTTAAAATAATCACTTATTTTGGTTTGACAAAAAGATTTTGATGCATTATTAATGACAAGGTTTTCAATATAATTTAACTTTTGTAGTGCGTCTTCACTTTTCTCGAAAGACGATACCTAGCGCCTTAATCGTTTACTGCTGATAATGCCTCTGCGTTTGACAAAATCGGAATTGACTCTCCTTCATCTTCATCGTCATCACTTAGGGCCTCCTTTTGGGTGTTATTCACATCTTGAATAAGATCTTCTATCGATCAGGTTTCGTAAGGTGCAACATTGTCATCAATGGAATAATGTGACTTTTCCGACCCAGATGGCGTATTAGACGGGATGACGAATCGTATTAAACGTGTTAAAAATGTATGAAAACATGCCTCAAGTTGCAGGGACTGACATAAGATGGCGTATTAAACGAGAAATCGTATTAAACGTGATCGTATTAAGCGAGTTTTACTGTATATAGAAGTCCACGCACTGCTATGTAGCGGTATAAATATTATCATAGACTTAGTACTGGCGTAGAATATCCTAAGTCTATGAATATTACAGGTAAAATACGAGTATTGTTATGCAAATTAATATTTAATAAAAAGTCCCGCTTGGTTTCGTGCTGATTCTTTGCAGGTTTCATAGATTTCCAGTTTCAGAGTATTCTCCCGAAGTAATGGTGAAATATGATTGACTTTTAATAAGTGTTCTTGTTATGTAACACTTCAATATATTGAATAAAATATTCTATTCTATTTAAGAAATGTGAAGAGGGACCAGCTGTGGAACGTAAATAAGCTTTACATTTCTTCGTCTCGCTGGATTTCTTGACAACGGCTCCGTGGCGAAGTTAGTCGCGGGTTAGAAACCCGCACGGAACAAGTATTTGTATGGCTTACAAATAATTGTTACGGGTCTGGATGTTTGTCCTTGTGCAATTTGTGTCTGTAAACTGCCTCCACGGTACAGGAGAAAATCCTAGTGTGGGGGTAACTTTTTAATAAAAAAAAAGAAAAAAAGAAAGTATTTCTTGCTGATTCTTCCCAGGAAAGGGGTATTTTTCGAACCAGTAGTGAATAAATAATAACGATGGCTGTCACTAAGTATAATGTAATTATCTTTATAAAATAAAAATGATTCCATTATATTCTATTCTATTAAATAAGTACATATAACTTTATTCAATGACGGAGTTATATAAGCTACTTTACAATATTTCGTTCACAAACATTACTTTGTATTTATTAAAATTAAAGTTAGAAGCGTTGACATTTTGTAAAATATTGCCACAAATTATAACGTTTTACTCCGTAGAGCATTGATTGGAGAGTTGTTTCATTAAAATATATTGCTCTAAAGCGTTTCAAGGGTATCGTTTTTAATTCGTTCGAAACACCTAGTTGTATTATAATTTAAAAGAAAGACAAAAAAGATAACTGCAGAGTTTTTGCTGTTTCTTCTTCCATTAGAGAGAGGTTCGAGTCTTTCTCCAATCAATCCACATTTAATTCTTAATCGAGGATATATACAGATGTTTATAAGCCACAGCACCCACTTAAAATCTGATGAGTGGAATGGTATTTCGTTTGTCATCCTCACTGCTATAAAAATTTACATTAATTTCTCATAATATATTCGTATCAATTGGTAAATATTTTACGATTCAACATAACTAATATCAGTGGTATAGCCATGCTGCAGCTATATTATGTTTGTAGCGGTCCGGGATGGAGGGACCATGCTCTTACAGAATACCAGCGTCAATTAGCAGCTTAATGCTACTTTGTTTCGTATGGTGAGTGTAGAGACCGGGGATCTTTTTACTGGAAAACGAGGCACTCCATTTAAGTCCTCAGGGGTGACAATTATCTGCACTTTGATTCTTAATTGAGTATAAATGTAAATGTCTATGGGCTATTGCATGCACTTACCTTCAGGTTGAAAGTGTGATCGTTTGTCATCCCTATTTGTATAAAATTTGTATAAAATATCCTGCCTCCATTTTACGGATGACTAAACATTAAATTTTAAAACCCATTACGTTGAAATTCCTGTCGAGATCCCAAAACAATACGTCCTACTATCTTCATCATTACAGCTCATTACAATTCCATTACTAAACAAAGCCTTTCTAGGAGATTTCCACAAAACAAGGTCGCAGTTTGCTTATTAGTACAAAGCCGCCTCTTCGAGAGAGTTAGAAACAATGGGTAGATTTAGAAATAAAATCAGCCAAGTGCGAGTCGGACTCGTGCATGAAGAGTTCCGTACCATTTTACAAGATTTAGTACTACGTAGGTAAAACACGTTTCTATTAGGAGAGCTCCCTTTAAGTTTGAATTTATTTTTATTATTATAGCGGCGACAGAAATACATATTCAGTGAAATTTCAACTGTCTAACTATCACGTATCATGAGATACAGCCCGCTGACAGGACAGAAAACGGAGGCTTAGTAATAGGATCCCGTTGATTACTCTTGGAACTTTTGGAACCCTAAAAATTACATTTATACAAACGAAATATCGATTTCTGACGTCAAAATTTAAATTAAAAAAAAAAGTAAGTATCGACTGTGTAGTGGCGGTTGTAAGAATATCCACTACCCCATATCATCCTGTGGGTGTCGTAAGAGGCGACAGAGAGAAACATAGCAGTATATTGGCTGCAGCGTCTTTCTAATAACATCCATAAAATAAATATATGTGGCAGGCCAACCCACCTGTCAAGCGTGGTAGCTATGGCAAATATTCCCCTTATGAGTCAATTTAGGGGGAGGCGTTTAACCAACAGCGGTATTTTATAGGATTTAAAGCAATATTCACGTATGTTTATATAAGCAAACGTTACCACAATTTTTTTTTTTATAGGATAAGGGTGACAAACGAGCACACAGTCCACCTGATGGTAAGTGGTTGCGGCCCATAGACATCTACATCTATCCTCGTTTGCGAATCAAAATGCAGATGCGTTGTCACCCGTGAGGACTGAGATGGAATGCCTCATTTCCAGTAAAAAGGGCCTCCGGTCACCTGCATTCACCAAGCGAAACGCAGAGGTAAACATCTGCTTCACGCTGGTATTCTGTGAGGTCGTGGTACCACCCCAGTTCGAGCCGGCCCATCCGTGCGACAGCAAAAATAAATATATTTTGTGGCAGCCCACCCACCTGTCAGGCGTCTATGGGGAGGCGTTTAACCAACATCGGTATTTTATAGGATTTATAGCAAAATGTTCACGTATGTTTATATAAGCAATCGTTACCACAAAATTTACTTTATGTATTTAAATTTTATAAAATAAAGTTGACAAACGAGCACAGAGTCCACACGATGGTAAGTGATTGCTGTTAGTCCAGAGACATCTACATCAATCCTCGAGTAAGAATCAAAATGCATAACGCATTGCCACTCCTGAGGACTAAGATGGAACGCCTTGTTTCCAGTAAAAAAGATCTCAGGTTCGCTACACCACCATACAAATTACTGCTGCATTAGCTGTTTTTTCACACTGGTATGCTATAGCGTGGGTCTACCTCCGGTCGTATCAACCCATTCGTTCTACAGCCGTAATATAGCTGCAGCGTGACTCAACTTCACGTATAAATTGTAAGGAAAACATTCAGACCTAGAAAAAAAATGTGGTGAGTGTCGTGGAACACTCGGTTGGAACGAAGGGCCTTGCGTAGTATATTATTATTGATAAACGAAGGTATTATATTATTGATTAACAAATACAAATAAATGAATTAATAACGTCTATTAAAATGACGCGTCATTTGAAATAAAATAATTTTTCTTTCATGGCAAAATAAGAAAAAGTGCGAGGGAGATGCATATTATTCCATACCACTTCCTTATTTCGCCGCCAAGGCCGTCAACACTATGACACAAGGGGTAGTGACGAAAAAAACCTTACACTTTTTGTCACCTAGCTTCCAACCGCCAAACCCGTACCGTCTGTTAAGGAACTTCGTTCCAAAAATATTCGTAAGCCTTACAAAACATATGGTCAGTGCGGGATGCGAAGCTGCGGTGACTATGCTGCTACAAGTTATATTATACTGTAAATTTTAGTAGTGATTGTATTTGTACTTTTTACTTTCGAACTGTTTTATATTCATCCACAAACTCATCTTACGATTACGAAAAGAAGAGTTTTCAATCAGAGCGTGTTACCAGTAATTATATATGTATCTGAGACGTGATCCTTTACTGCTGGCCGTATGAGGAAGCTCAAGGTCGCTCAGCGAGTTATGAAGAGGGTTATGATAGAGATAGGGAGAATATCCGGGGTAACCAAAGACATGTAGCTCGAAGAATCCACAACCGACGGGAAAGAAAAGTTCTCGAGTGGCAGCCTCGTACTGGTCAGCAAAGGGTAATAAAATATCCTACTGTTTTAAGAAAACAAAGTAAAATATCACAACACTATAACTAATCTAGAGTAGAAACTGAATAAAAAAAACATTCAATCAATAAGTACTCACTACTGACTGGTTTGTTTTCCATTTCTAAAACACGATTACCGTATCACCAAATAAATACATTAAACAATTCATTAAGCACACTAGAACTTCGCTTTAGCGTCCACAATAAACACAAAGTTCATTCAGAAAATTCCAAAATAACCAACACTGCTTTGTTTATATTGGACAAACTATTCAAATATTAAATTTAGAGTTCTATTCGACTCAGTCAGAGATTTGTCTGCGACTGTAACTATTTTCACTTAGTTTATTTTATAAATAACAAGAAGTTGAAAACTATTGAAACTATTCTGTATTAATTATTTTAAACAACGCTAACAGACCAAATAATTTGAGATTGAATTCAAAAATAAATCGGTTTTACAACCAACGAATTTAAAACCAATCTGAAAGTTTACAAAAGATCTACAAATTTAATTACGAAAACATCTGGGAAAATCACAGATGATTTGGTCAAAATAATTTTAGAGTTTCTCTCGATTTTGTTTACAATAAATATTATGTTTGAAATGATACAAGGGCAGACTTCACTTAACTAAGTTCAAGTTGATTGAACTCTGTGAACACTGGTGTGTTCCACGCCGTTTTGACGTGACGAGTGGTCACCAATTGATACGTTTCACCCTTAACTGTCTAGTGAATGGTGCAAGTTATATGAGATAAGCGACTTGCAGTGACGATATTTTTTATATAAGTTTATATGGACTTTTTGTGCTTAAATAGGTTTATATTATAGACGATTCTATATGCGTTGATATGTTTACACGATTTATATAGGCTTTACTAAAGTATATAAAATCATACAATTTATTAGTTTCTGCATGAACAAGATTCTTCCAATAATTAATAAGACGTTGATGAATATTTTTGACTTTTAAAGGTCTGCTTCAGTTTTTAAGTATATAATATTTTTTATTATTATAGTTTTTAATATTGTATGTATTTAAATGAAAAGAAAACTTTAATTTTAGGAAAATAAATAGGGTTCCAGTATATAAATATTTATAGATATAATATAAAATTTATAATATGGAGATATTATTAAAATAATGATAATAATTTAATAATTATTAGAGTAATTTGACGTGGCAAAAATTATGTTGAACGTTTCTATAAGAAAAACAATGAAATTAATAAAAACAACACAATTATGTGTTAGTTTTATTTACTTATTTGTTGTGTATTTAAGTGTTGTTTAATATTAATTCTGACTATATTGTCAGAAAGTAATGGTTGGATCGAGAGAGAGCGAGAGGTTACATTATTCTAGCAGAGCGTCACATCTATGGTGGAGAGGTATAATCGAGGGTATATCAAGAAACCCCCACTCGATTTGGGCGCTATATAGTTCACTTTAGGCGTCGTGTGCAAGAGATTCCGCTTAAGTCATTCTACGAGTGCTAAGATATTGTAGTGGTTCTGTTCCTTGTGGTGGTTCTTGTTGTGCAGACGGCGAGGATGGTGTTGTTGAGAGGCTGCCTTGTGTGACGTTGATATGGATCGTGTTGCTGTTGGTTTGCATACTTTGATGTTATCATGTAATTATATCCTTCACGTTACACCAGTGTGTAATTGCTACGGGAACATGTTATGGTATGCTCGAACTGTAATTGCTCTATACTGAATTAATAGTACGTTTCGCTGTCTTATTTGATAATTATTAATTGTGTAAACAAGAGAACAAGTTGAACATCTGCTCTCACACTTTCACTATTTGAAACAATTAACCTTTCCTGACGTGTTTCCGAATTCAGAAATGGGGTGTCCTGTAGTAAGTTCCTACATATTAGTATTGTCATTATTTTTTTGTAGTAAAAAAGTATCAAGTAGTAGCGTTTTTAACCTCAGCAGTAAACAATGATGTTATGTGCTGAATTTGTATTATATTAGTATATTCTTAAAAAATTTAACAATATATTTCATACAGGTAGTTTCTTTTTCTGATTTACCATAAGTTCTTTTTATTTTTAGCGCCTATCAAATTATTTCCACACGTTCATCGATGAATCAGAATTAATACCAAAACGCATTAAGTCCACCCTTTCTATTTCTTTTTATTATAATGCAAATTAAAAAAAAAAAATATTTACATAGATAATGGGTATGTGCTTCACACTACAGAAGTGAAAACTTCTGATTTATCAATTTTTTTTAAGCACGCACAGTATAAATACTTGAAATACTAAATTTTATGCAAAACATACATAATATTACGTCACAGACTTGAGAGAACTTGAGTGGAGCCTAGTAAAACCGTCAGCGGATCGAGTGTGACGGTTCACTTTCATTCAATGTTTAGACAGAACGCACTTAAATAAGTTTTAACTTCAGTAAAACCTGCACGCTACCGCTTTTAGATTGTTCCACACACAAATCCCAAGCGTGCGTCACATCGCCTGCGATGTAACTTGACAGGGCCTTAGAGTGAATAAGTTTATAATAGTACAGCTTTAACGGCTTACAGTCACTTTATATTGTTATTACTCTCGGGACGATAGTAAAAGTTAAAGTTAGTGGTTTCGCTTCAGATTACAGATTATTAATATACAGGTTCATTGTCATCATCATTTTTTTATTAATCGTCTTCAAAAAAGAAGAAGGTTCTATGTTCGAATGTATGTATTTTTTTATGTATGTACACCGAATTCTCCGTCAATTGTGGACCTATTTTGAAGATTATTCTTTGTTAAATGTGAAAGTTATTTTATTCTTTTTGGTTTCCAATTTGTAGCTGGTTTTTTTAACTTTTTGTTAAAAGTTAATTTTATTTTTTTATAATTAAAATATACAGTTATACAATCAATTGTTTTTATGTTTTATTTTTATATTTTTATCTATTTCTATGCCTAGAAATTTAGGTAGAAGTTTTCTCTGTAATAGGCGATCCCTTGTTTAGTTAAACAGGTTTGCTACTTCTATTTTGGTGGATGTAGCTCCACTAGGTCGTTTTTAACAAATTTATACACAACTGATTTTCTGTAAGCCAGTAAACAATGTCGGCAAGTGCATTATTTATATCATTATATTATAATGAAATAAATATTGCATCATTATATTAGATACAGGGTTAATTTTCAGAGTAGCCTTTAATTAAAATATATAAATAATGATATACCGTTATTGCAGTTTTTGAAAATACGAGTAAATAAGGCTTCTACTTTTATTTGAAATTATTCCAAATTGAATGTGATTTATCGGCAACAATGTTTTTGAATGTGTGCGTGCGCAGTAAAATCAGTTAAAATTCAGCATTACCACGCATTTTCTACCGACTTCAAAAAGGAGACGGTACTCAATTCGACTGTATGTATTTTATACCTCATTACTTTTTAGTGGGTGAACCGATTTCGATGATACTTTTTTTATTTGAAAGCTGGTGCTTCACATGTGGTCCCATATTCATTAAATAAGGTCTGACCAATATTTCTGAGTTATTCTTAATAATTTATATTGATGTCGGTTGTACAAAATTTAAAATTTTGAATTTAATGGACCAAAAGGACAGAATGTTTGACTTATTCTGAACCTTCTCTGCAAATTTGCTGGTTATTGCAAAATAATCCTGTATAAATATATACCTATATGTATGTACCTATTGTACAACCAGTGAGTGTTGCCAGTGATGACTTACGGATCTGAGACGTGGTCCTTCACTGCTGGCCGTATGAGGAAGCTCAAGGTTGCTCAGCGAGCTATGGAGAGGGCTATGCTCGGGGTTTCTCTGCGTGATAAACTCAGAAATGAGTATATCCGCAGTAGAACCAGAGTAACCGACATAGCCCAACGGATTAGTAAGCTGAAGTGGCAGTGGGCGGGCCATATAGCTCGAAGAACAGACAACCGATGGGGAAGAAAGGTTCTCGAGTGGCAGCCTCGTACCGGTAGGCGAAGAGTAGAGCGAGCCCCCACTAGATGGAGTGACGACCTGGTAAGATATGCAGGAAGTCGATGGATGCAGGTGGCTCAGGACCGTGCTTTGTGGCATTTCTTGGGAGAGGCCTATGTTCAGCAGTGGACTTATGAAAGGCTGTAATGATGATGATGATGATATGTATGTATGGCTCATCATCGTTACTATCATCACATTCTATCAAAATTCCACTGCTGAACCCATTGATTGCGTCATTGGGGGGATATTTGCCATAGTTGCCACGCTTGGCAAGCGGGTTGACCGCAGTTTTAGAATTTTGAGATGTTATCAGGAGGATGCTGCTCCTTATCTCCTGTTTCAGTTACCCTCTGTCGCCTTTTAGGACACATACGGGAAGATACGTCTAATAGATATTCTTACACCGCCACTACACGATCAACGCTTGGCATGTGGATTGGGAAGCGCTGTTTTTTAGGTTTCTGTACCCAAAAGGTATCCAACGGGACCTTATTACTAAGCCAGTTCATCATTCCATTCAGTGGTAGAGCCACGCGGCAGCTTTTGCTGTCGCACGGATGGGCCGACTCGAACCACGACCTCACAGAAAACCAGCGTGAAGTAGAGGTTTACCTCTGCGTTTCGCTTGGTGAGTGAGGTGGCCGGAGGCCCTTTTTACTGGAAATGAGGCATTCCATCTTAGTCCTCACGGGTGACAACGCATCTTCATTTTGATTTGTAATAGAGGATAGATATAGATGTTTATGGGCCGCAGCAACCACTTACCAGATGGACTGTGTGCTCGTCTGTCACCCTTAACCTATAAAAAAAACTAAGCCTCCGCTGTCCTTCCGTCCGTCCGTCTGTCTCTTTGCGAGCTGTATCTCATGAACCGTAATAGACTGTTGAAATTGTCACAGTATGTGTATTTCCGTTGCCGCTATAAAAAGAAATAATAAAAATTTAAATAAATTGAAAATTAAAAGGGGCTCCCCAACTAGAAACGTGTATTACGATAGTACGGAACCCTACATGCGCGAGTCCAACTCGCACTTCGCTGGTTATTTTTAATTTAGTTTGAGTTGTGATCAGGAATATGATGCTCCCCATCTCATGTTTAATTTCTCTCTGGCACCTCTTACAATACGTACGGGATAGTTATATCTATTTATATAAATCTTCAAAATTAGTTTTAAAATCAGATAAAATAAGGTCCTTCGGGTAGGTAGGTTCGAAACCCTTGGGAAATTTCCGACCCTCACAAATCGAAGTGTGGAAAATGTTATAATCTCAACTGCATGCTAAATGCAACTCTCAATTCCTAAACATAAAGTTTATATTTCTAAGAACTGCGTAAATCTAAGCGTTTTTAACAGTACAATGTGTGTAAGTGCAATTTGTGTTAAGGTTTCACAGTTGAATTGCTTTATGGTATTAGATTTAATATTGTAACCAGCTTTAATAAAGGAGAAGGTTCGATTCGACTGTTTTTTTTAGTAGTAGTGTATACATCATCATCATCATCATCATTACAGCCCTCCACAAGTCCACGGCTGAACATAAGTCTCCCCCAAGGAATGCCACAAAACACGGTCCTGATTCACCTGCATCCATCGACTTCCTGCATATCTTACCAGGTCGTCACTCCATCTAGTGGGGGAACGCCCTACACTTCGTCCGGCGGTACGAGGCCGCCACTCGAGAACCTTTTTTCCCCATCGGTTGTCGGTTCTTCGAGCTATATGGTCGATCCATTGCCACTTCAGCTTAGTAATCCGTTTGTATACATGCATATTATTATTATATTGATCTGTGTATATTACGCAATATTATTATTATATAGATAATTCTCTTATTATAAATACGGTTATGCCTCAGGAGTGATCACATATACATTTGGAGAAGAAAGTTTTCCCCTGAAGATGGCGAACTAGGGATTTAAATGTACACAAGTAAATAAAATTGAAGTGTCTCTTTGTAATGTCAAAATAACAGATTTTTACTAAATGTATATATATATGATAGTATGTAGGTACATATAAGAAAACAACAATTTTTGAAAATTTTGCCTATTTGTTTGTCATCAATCTCGGAAACGGGTAGGCCGATTTTGATAGGACTTTCACTTGCAGATAGCTGATGTTATAAGGAGTAACTTTTATCACCATAAAATTCAAACCAATGAAATCCAGTCGTTTTAAATATAAATGATTAGAGTATATCTTAGTTGTAACCTTTAGCTTGTGATATTAGAGTAGCTTTCTATTGGTAAAAGAAAATAGAATTGGCAATTCGCGGGCGGTTGTGTAAGTTTATAATAAAATGAAAGAAAAACGTAGCTGCATAAGACAGCTAAGACAGACATAACAGTGCTTTTTGGGAATGAAGTAAGAATAAATAATAAGAAGCTACGCAGTTGTTTTTTAGGAGAGAATTGTAAGTGATCTCATGGGAAATTATAAGTGTCTTTGTGTTCCGCGGAAATAAATCTCAGTGCGTATGTAAAGGATCTGGGCATTTTCGCGGTAGAACAACGCTGCAGCTATGTTATGGTTGTAGCTCGAATGTGTCAGCTCGACCGGGGTAGGACCACGCTCCTGTAGGATACTAGCCTAAAGTAGCACCTTATTGATGCTGTAACTAATGCTGTTTGTATAGTGAGACTAGAATACTGGAGACTCCTTTTACTGAAAACGAGGCATTCCTTCATAATCCTCATGGGTGTCAACGCATCTGCATTTTGTTTCTTAATCAAAGATAAATATAGATGTCTATGGACCACGCTATCCACTTACAGTCAGGTGGACTGTGTGCTCGTTTGTCACCCTTAATTTATATAAAGGAAATATCCACCCATCCATTACAGCCTATAAAAAGCCACTGTTGAACTATCTACATGAGGTAGTTCTAATTACTGCAATTCACCATAGTCGATACGCAAGGGTTTGAGTTGATATACGTAAGATATTTCCTCTTTCAACACAGCATGTTTTATACACGGTGTAACATGAGGGGTGGATCATCGGTGGCTGGGGGGTGGAGGACCTCAATACCTATCAATTTAACCCCCCTATAGGTAATGCAATATTCAGTGGTTCAAAAGTTATTTGTACTTTAATAAAAATTTTATCAAAATCCGATTTTAGCCTAAACTTCGCAATTGCAGCCAAACTAATAAGTCTGCGACTGTAATATATTTTTCAAACAAGATAAACAAAGGGCCTTTTGTACCTTTACATCAAACAGAAGCTTAGATTTATAAAAATCCAAATAAAAAAATTATAGTAAGTATAATGTTTTATTCAAAATCTAATGTTTGCATTAACTTTCTATGTTTCTAAAACAAATATTTCACATATGATTTTTTTCTACAATCTATCTTGAAAACTATTGGTTTTCATGAAGAATTAACGCTGAAAATTTCATTTGGCTAGTGCTGAGGCATCATGTTGAAAAATGTACATAAATAGTGCATGTGCCAATAATCGAAATTTTTTCTTTAATTTAAAGTCTACTAAAAAATGTAAGTAAGTTTATTTTGTTAAGTGTTCGCTACGCTAGTAAGTAGAACAACGAGATTACTATACGAAAGGACAAGAATGAGTCCAATAAAACACGAATATGTACTGTTAAATTATTATTTATTGTTTTTGACACGCTTATTTAAATTAAATGTTCAAAATGAGCACCATTATTGGCAATACATAGCCTGCATTTAATAAAACTTCTTTTATGTCTGCGGAATGATTCTTCTTTTTCCCTATTCTTCATTTGGGCCTGATTCAGTTTTAGCCGTAATTGTTCAATAGAGGTTTATTCGCTTTTGTACACCAGCTCTTTGTAATATCCCCAGATGAAAAAATCTACGGGGTTTAGGTCTGGTGACCTAGGAGGCCAGGCTATTGGCCCGCCACGGCTTATCCTTTTACGTGGAAAAAATTGATTAAAATATTCCTTTACATTTCGTGCGAAGTTGTAGTGTTATGCTACTTACTTATCATTTTACATTAATTTAAATCCATTTTTCCATTCTGTTTCGATTTTCTGCATTCACTTCAAAACTGGATATTTTACATCACCTTTATTTCCATAGGATCCTGTAACGATTTTAAACCATGAGAACACAATCACAAATCATTTCTACTTCGTATTTTCACATTATCAGCACTTTTAAATTGGTGTCAATGAAGTCTACCTTTTTTCGATCTTTTAGTTAGTTTTCCTTAACTCTACAATTTTGGGCTTTGTGTGGGTAGTTGCGCTACCTTTTTTTCCTATATCAATAATATCTCCTTTTCCACTTAAATCTTGCCGTTTTCTTATTACAAGCCTAAAACTAAAATTTGACATGTTTTGTTATTGTTGTTTATTTGGTCTCCATGGAAATTATATTCAAATTTGCTACCGGTCTGTTGTTTCTATTTCGATAATTCCACATAAATACTCTTTCCTCTTGACCATTTACAAAAAATTTGCGTTTAATTTAAATAATTTTTCCGTTCTCTCTAGAAAGATATAAAAGCCGAACAATCGGTGAAGAAAGACAGTCTTGCTTCAGTTCTCGAATTGGAAGCATCTTCTAAAGGCCTTATCCCGGGGCCGCTCTGCCCCGGGATCCTGCAAGCCTCTGTCCTACCTGAAGCCACTGGACTCTACGAACCTCTGCTCTATCTGAAGTCGCTGGTCTCTACAAACCGTTGCTCTGCCTGAAGTCGCCGGGTTCCTACAAGTCTCTGTTCTACCTGGAGTCGCCGGAACCTGCAAACCTCGGTTCCGCCTGAAGTCACCGGAACCTGCAAACCTCTGTCCCGCCTGCAGTCACCGGATCCTGCAGACTTCTGTGATGTCTGAAGCCGCCGAGGATCCTGCAAGCCCCTGTCTGGCCTGAAATCGCCGGATCCCGCAATTTACCACATTCACCGGAGGTCGCCGCCTAGAGACGTCCACGCCTTCTCACCTACGCCGTGCGTGCTCGTTCCAGGCGCTGAGAGCACACCTTGGATCTTCCGACTCAGCTTCGGCACTAATCTCTTTTTTTATTACTTTTTTTATAATAATCTGTAAATCGCATCATCCATCCTCATATTCATACTCCATTTTTGTTATATAAAATTGTAAATATTTTTGAGTCTTAAATATATTATTTGTTTTGTTGTATTTTTGTTGTTTTGCTGTTCTTAGGTTAGATTCTTTTTGTTCTTAATTGTCTCTATACGACAAAGTAGCATGGCACCCCATCGCATTGAAAGTACATGCAGCTCAGTACAGCCAAGTTTACTTCCTGCAAAATTTCGGGCAAGTTATTTTGTAAAAATTGCAAGTATGCTTCGCCATTTAATCTGGCTGGTAGATCGAACGGTCCGATCAGCTGTTTAACTAAACTGGTGTTGAAAATTGTGGCGGCAAATCGCATGTGGGTTTTCAAAGCTCCAGGAGTGAGCATTATGCATATTAAATATTCCACTCCGGCTAAAGGTTGACTCATCTGCCCACATTATGTTGTCAAAAAAGTTTTGTGCACAGACATGTGAGATAGTCCTGTGCGACGGCCAATTGCTCTCGTACTTGTTGATGAATCTCTTTGTATTTCTTCCGAAATTTGTTCGATTTGATCTTGGTCGATTCTCGAAACTTCTTCGGGCCGAGAAGAACCGGATATGCGACTTCACATGTACGCGTTCTGGACACGTAAAAAAACACGGTAGTCAGGGTATACCTCAGGTTATGGACCACCTCTTCTAATCAGTTGTTCACGGTACATTCTAGCAGCCGCTCGGGCGTTTCCTCGGGCTACGCTGTAACAATAGTACATTTCTGCACAGTCGCGTGGAGAATAAGGCATGATGGACAATTCACGCAAATCTACTTAATAATAATAATCGTCCAATAAACTAGCAACCTTCATTCCGAGGTAATAACAATCCAAATCACATAGAAAGTATCAAAGTCCAATAATCATGTAGTTTTCATTCTGAGGTAATCCAAATCACATAGAGAGTATCGAAGTCATTGGACTTGTTTATTGAAACAAACCGAATTAAGAGGATGAAGTTAATACACGGGATAGAAAAGTAGCACAGGTAAGAGAGGAGCAGACGATAAACGACTGAGGAAGGAACTTACAATAGTCATACCCCTTACTCAAAAAATAACAAGTCCTTCTAAAAAAAGAATGGCCATAAAAATACCAAACTACTTAATCAACCAACCACAGCAGTGCCAGAGCGAGAAATAATGATTTTTTTCTAGCTGTCCTCTTCTTAACTCAATCCAGATGTTACATGATAAGAAGCGCGGACATCTGCGCTTTAAATTTTGAAGTGAAAACTTCTTTAGAGGCGTTGTGCACTTTTTTTGTAATGGGTAAAAAATGTTAAACTCGCGTCAGGTCACGTGTCCTGATCGAAAATTCGTAAGACGGACGTAGAGTAGCCGGTGCGGTGTAGGAGAGTAAGTAAGTTAGGTTTTATTAATTTTCATTTATTAATTAATATAATTGTATTATTAAGATTAGGTTTCGATCGAGTCTACTGTACTACTTGACGAAATTATTAATATAGATATATATGTACTTACACATTATAGATGTAATATTTGTAATATGTTTATACTTTATAGCATTAACCTATATTTTCATAACATCACAATAAGCACATGTACGGTGTAGGTTTACCAAACAAATAATTTCGAATGAAAATAAATGAAATAAGATAATAATAAATAATCTCCGCCATTCCAAAATATCAAAAATGAACAACGTTAATATTCAAGTTTTCACTTCTGCCGGCACTCCCGGAGTGCAACCCGTCGTTTTTTTTTCGGTTACTAACGTTTTCAAAATAGTTTTAGGCTTTATAAAATCAGCGATTTTTGGTACTTGGACTATTTAAGTACATTTTTCAACATGATGCTCCAGTACTAGCCAAACGAAATTTTCAGGGTCATATCTTCGTGAGAACCAATAGTTTTTAAGATAGGTTGTAGAAAAAAATCATATGTGAAATATTTGTTTTAGAACCATAGAAAGTTAATGCAACATTAGATTTTGAAAAAATATTATACTATATTTTTTTATTTCGATTTTATAAATCTAAGCCTCTGTTTGATGTAAAGGTACAAAATACCCTTTGTTTATCTTGTTTGTTCACAGTCGCAGACTTACTAGTTTGGCTGCAATTGCGAAGTTTAGGCTAAAATCGGATTTTGATAAATATTTTACTAAAGTCTAAATAACTTTTGAACCACTGAATATTGCATTACTTATAGGGGGGTTAAATCGATAGGTATTGAGGTCTTCCACTCCCCAGCCGCCGATAATCCACCTCTCATGTTACACCGTGTATAGTAAGTGTAGAGATCTGGAGACCCTTTTTATTGGAAACAGGGCGTTTCATCTTGGTCTTCATGGGTGACAACGCATCTGCATACAATATGTAGAAGTATATGGGCCACAGTATTCACTTACCATAAGACGGACTGTGTCACCCTTATTCTATTAAAATAATTAAAAATTAAAAATTTTGTACAACCGACTTCAATATAAATTATTAAGAATAACTCAAAAACTATTGGTAACCACATGAGAGACATCCACTTTCAAGTAAAAAAGAATCAAACACATCGGAAAACACATAAAAAAAAGAACATATAGTCGAATTGCAGTCGGTAGAAAAATGTAATGTTCGGTCAAAGGTCTCATCAAAGGGCGCTTGCGGAGACTCTGCAGCAGTATAATATTAGCTTTAAATAATGACGAAGAAGACGATACCTGCGAAGTTTCTTTTGTTGTTTCTTTCCCGATCATAGGAACCTCATTCTGAAACTCCTGTCGAGTTAATAAAATAAAAAAAATTATGAACGTAATTTTATCTACTATATTCTTACGTCGTATAAAATTAATTTTTAATTTTATTTAATTTAATTGCAAAGATGCCTAATTAAATAGTATTATAACACACACAGTACATATATAACAGTATATAATAACAGTGCAATTTCTAAAGGATTTGTTCGCGGCATACTTGTAAACGGAAGTTCTCCAGGAAATTCTATATAGAACTTCCTACAAGACGGCACCAGCCTTCGCAATTTCTTGAAACGGATATTAAATATGACGTTTCATCGTGAAAATGCACCCATTTTTATTGGTACAATTGAATAGAATAGAATATTTTTTATTAGAAATAGATTACATGTAATTCTTATTGAAAGTAATTTTTACATGTAGGCATTTTGATATGGGGATGATGTGGGGATGGTTGTGTAAGTGAACGTGAGATTGAATGATAGTGTATTTTTATAGAATAAGGGTGATCAACGAGCACACAGTCCACCTGATGGTAATTAAATGCTGTATCCCATAGAAATTTATTCTCGATTAAGAATAAAAACACAGTTGCGTCGTAACCCCTGAGAACGAAGATGGAGTGCCTCGTTTCCAAGAAACAACAACAAGTAACAGCGGTAGAGCCACGTGGCAGCTTTTGCTGTCGCACGGATGGGCTGGCTCAAACCGGGGTGGTACCACGACCTCATAGAAAACCAGCGTGAAGTAGAGGTTTACCTCTGCGTTTCGCTTGGTGAGTGCAGGTGGCCGGAGGCCCTTTTTACTGGAAACGAGGCATTCCATCTTAGTCCTCACGGGTGACAACGCATCTACATTTTGATTTGTAATAGAGGATAGGTGTAGATGTCTATGGGCCGCAGCAACCACTTACCATCAGGTGGACTGTGTGCTCGTTTGTCACCCTTATTCTATAAAAAAGGTCTCCAGCTCTACACTCACCATAGGAAGCACAGAAGCATTAAGATGCTATTTTACGCTGGTATTCTGTGACAGCGTGGTTCTTCCCATCATTTGCAGCTATACCTATTATGGTATAATATGGCTCTACCCTGTGTTGTGCCATAATATACCATATTAAGGTGAAACTACTTAGGGATTTGTAAATAGGTCATCGCTGCTATTAAAGGCATATCAAGAAATCATACAGAAGGTACCATCAGTGAAACAATTAAGGATATCTTTATTTTCTCTTTTCCCTCATTTCCTTTTCTTCCTTCCTTTCTTTCTTTCTTTCTTTTTTTTAAAACAGCCTTACCCCCACACTAGGGATTTATCCTATATCGTGGAGGTGGTTTACAAAAATACATTGCACAAGGACAGGCATCCAGACCAGGAACAATTAATTATTTGCAGGCCATACTAACACTTGTTCCGTGCGGTATTCGAACCCGCGGCCCCCACGCAGGAAGTCATTGCTAAGCTACTGCGCCGCTGAGTCGTATTTCTTTATTTGTTTCTTTCTTTCTTTCTCTGTTTTAAATTATTTTCGAAAGAAACGTAGTCAGATAAAACAGCTAAAGCACCATACCCGAGAAGAGAATACCAGGCGTAAATAATTACCTGCAAAAAAAAAGTGAATTTAAAAATATTTCCCCAGCTATATGTGAATATTATAGTCGGGGAAACAGTATCTTCGTATTTTATAAACCAAGTAAAGACATAATTTAATCAAACAAAGTATAATTACATTTAATTATAATAAATATGCGCCATTATGTTCGATAAATTGTTGCCATCTTGTAGGGAGTTACATAATCACTATGCTGTAGAAATCTTGGAATTTTTGATCAAAAAAAGGCGATAATTAGTTTTGACAGTTCGCTCTTGATATTAACCTAACACTACCCAAAGAATTCTGAAGAGACCAATAGAATACAAGGTCAGAACTATAATATGATGGATGCATTAACACTTCCCAACCAAGCTCTCTCAATTTTGCTTAGTGGCCAAAGATGTGTGTGGTCTGGTGTTATCATGATGAAAGACCACTGATTTTCTGTTGATAAACTCCGGCCACTTTTTCTCAATTTATTGCTTCAGTCTCACTAGTTGTTGGCAGTAGAGATCCGAAAAAATAGTTTTGCCCGGCGGTAAAAGCTCATAATTAACGATGTCCTTCCAATCCCACCATACACACAGCATCGCCTTATTGCGTATTAATCCGGGTTTCGCTACAGACCATGATCTTTTTTGCACGTTCTTGTCGTAGGTGGTTCACTTTTCATCACCAATGATCAATCTTTTCATAAATGGTTCGGTTTCATTACGTTTCAATAGAGAATAACAAATTAGTACAAGATTCATTAGATTTATTTCAGTGAACTCGTGTGGTACCTAAATATGGAGCTTTTTTATGTAGCCAGACTTATTCAAATGAGTCCAAACTGTTTTGTGGTCAGTCCTGTGCTCCCAACAACTACCGACATAGGTGTGAAATGGACGGTAAATATGATTTTTGTTTTGTCCATGTTCATCTTAAAACCTATCCGTTGGAAGAAACTATTGAGGTCATTGAGCATAGTGATTAGGTCCTACAGTGATTTTGCCATAAGGACTATATAAACGGCAAATCGAAGGTTGTAGGAAGGAAGGAAGGATGTACTCGCCATTGACGTCAATACCGTATCCTGTCCAGTCCAGTAGCTTGAAAACGTCTTCCTATGCAGCATCTTAGCTGTCTTACACCTTTCTGCGGATGGATAGGTTTTGTACTCTGGTTCCGTTCTCGGATACCCATCTTAGCCCTACTGTATAAACACTTCAGAATTTCGATATACCGACAGTCCACTTGGCATCGCTGGAGGGACTGCAGCACTGCCCAAATTTCGACGGATTCAAAGGCTTTCTTATAGTCCACATACGCAAGACAAATTGACAAATTGTACTCTTCGGTCTTCTGTACAATTTGCTGAAGAGTATGTATGTGGTATGATGCTAAAGTCTTTTCGGAAACCGGCTTGTTTGGGAGGCTGGAAGTCATCGAGGCTGCGCGCGAGACGATTCATAATGACTCTCGAAAACAGCACATAGAAACGGCTCAGAAGGGAAATCGGTCTGTAGTTCTTCAAGAGAGCGTTGTTGCCTTTCTTGAAGAACAAGACCATCGCACTTCTGCTCCACGCCTCAGGAGTAGTGCCTCCAAGAAGTATGAAATTAAAGAGCTTCTAAGAGAATTTAGGTACCGGTTTTCCACCCGCTTTCAGAAGCTCCGTTGTAATTTCTTCCCCGCCCGAGAACTTGCCGTTTTTAAGATGCTGGAGAGCCATTCTAATCTCGCTCAGACTGACGTCCGGGATATCATCGTAATAGTGTCAGATAAGACTTGATCTTGGATCGTTACTCACACTAGCGTGTGTCTCCAACGATGACGTGTACAGCTGTCCATAGAACCTTTCAATCTCACTCAAAATCTCAGGGGTCTCGGAAACGATGCTGCCACATTAGGTCTTCAGCTTTGAAAGTTGGCACTTTCGAGTAGACAGATTTTTAGCAAAGACATTGGAGCCCTGGTTCCGCTCGATCGCTTCTTCAATACGAGCAGTATTAAAGTTGCATAAGTCCCGATGCATGCATTTGGAGATCTGTCTATTCAGTTACTTGTATAGTTAATGATTACTTATGCGAACACTACACATTTAAATAAAACTAGTTTTACGGATTTTATCGCGTATATTAACACGTTTATTGCGGTTCATCCACAATCGGCCTGACGCGGTTCCAAATCAAATCAATAAATATATATCTTTCGCTAGTGCGGAATCAGTTTCCTGGGCATTTTTAAGAGTAGTAATATAGCGATTTAATAACGTGGCAGGCCTTTCTCGACCTCCGCCGCATAGAACATAAAGCTTTGGTGGATGACCGCTCGTGACCTGTTGCCGCACTGTGCAGATGCGTATGCGTCGAGCCGCCAGTAGTGTAGTGTTGCAGAACACGCTCCCGCTCGTCGGTTTCGTGCAAACTTCGTTACAATCGTGCATCTTAAAAACCAAATTAAAACTAGAAAATATTATTGGTAATGGAGAAGAATGCGGCGGTTCAAATTTTGACGTCCCTAAGCGAAATAAATACAGAAAAAAATTTCAAACACAGGAAGTTAAGCCAACCACCAGCAAATTAACAGTTTTGGAAAATAAAATAATCCGCTCGGCAAGTAAACATCAAAGAATTTTTAGCGACGACAGTGAAAGAGACGAAGAAATTTCCTATTAAAAAAATTCACTGAAGTTCTAATTGAATCATTAACGGGAAAGAAAATAAACCCTAAGGTTAAGTTCCTAAATATGCCTATAGGACTATTATGAGGCCTTCAACTTTTACCTCCTTGTTAAATCGCTCTGCAACAACGATGACAGGTAATTCATAATTAAAAAATATAGTTTGGGTGACTTTAAGCATCTTTTCCGACTTTTTACCCTCCCGGTGGCTGCGTGATGCTCTTTTTGCCGTATGTCACACACTGGAGTAAGCTGCTCTGCTATATCTCGTTCGGTTCGGTTACATATCGGTCAAATTCCTTCTTGCTCAAATACCCAATTGCTTGTTCGTGTGCTGGGCCCCAGTTTCACTACTGTTTTATCGGTTCACTGGTATGTTGTGTATATTATTTTCTCGCATCGCATGATGTTTTAAATGGCTTACTTGGCCCGTGACTCCAATAGTGTGCCGATAGCTGCACGTTACAGTTACAATTTTTTTTTCATGTAAGTGGATAATAAAAAATACAACACTACCCATCACTTCTGTCCTGTGACTTTGGTTTATCTAATAAATGTAAAAATAATAATTAAAAACACATTTACATTTATTATAGAAGCAAAAGTTGTCAGTATCTATCAAAAAGTAAATAATAATGAATGGTGTAGTATCAAATAGGTAACTCAGAGTATTTATTCTTTATTAAATCCCTGTATAATCTACTAATTTATCAGAAGTGAAATATATGTTATAAACAGCTATTTTATGCTATGGTTTTAAGTAATTTATAGTTAGTTTTCTATTCAGTTCGTTACGATACAATTTTTTATATCAACCGACCCTACTCTATCAATTTAGCACAATCTTATTAAACTTTTTATCACAGAAAATGCCGGAGAAATAAAAACCTCTGGACACGTTCTTGAAAAGGGTCACAAAAAGAAGAAATTGTGCAAAGTGCTACGAAAAGCTAACACTGACATTGACTTCCTCAGTAACAAAAAAAGTTAAGAAAATTAAAACAGTCTGTGTTAAGTGTAATCAGTCTCTTTGCATAGCATGTGACAAAGATAGGCATATTTAAATTAATTAATTTTATATAAAATATTATTTAAATAATATTTAATTTTTTACTATTATTTTTGTCTTGTGTGTAATTAACACATTAATAAGGCTTGGCTTGTGTTTATAAAAAATAAATAAAATTAATGACTCGATATTTTCTTTTCTTTCACTAACCCATCACTAAAAAAATTATACTTCACTGAGGTATCAGGACCTATCGACCTGACATTTTCGATTGCTAATTCCTCATTTTCTGTTTGAAGGATCCAGGGGCGGGGGCAATGTATAGGCAAGTGGTTCGTGAAGATCTTATAAGTATAAAAAAATTTAATGTGTAATACACCTTGACTAAGATAATAGAGCTTTAATACCACCCAGAGGTGTCGGGTCAAAAGGACCTGCCACGCACAATAAGAAAGTCAAGTGGGTGGACTTTTGGACTGATCTTTATTGAAATTAGGACGTTTTTTGATTTCGATAGCCTCGCGAATCATCCTTGGAAGGAATCGATGTTCTTTAGCGAAGATTTGTTGTCTATCAAATCGGATGTAGTGACGGGGGCGATCCTGTACATATTCACAGACTGCAGACTTCTTTCTGAGTCCCCCCCACCCCCGTGACCATAGATGCTGTAAAGTACTCGATACGTCAGGAAAATAAAATAAGTTAATATAAATCTGTAAAAGTAGTTTTATTTAAATACCTGCATGATATCAAATCTGCTAAAAACTGCAGCTTCATTTCCCGTCTAACAGCCATGAGATTAAGAGTATGATAGGATAGTTTTTGTGTTCTTCTACGGCAGGTCTTGCAAAACTTAGCTCAAACCGCATGGACAGTTTCCAAGAGCTTGTCATTTATATCGTCCACTGCATTGCAATCTTCCAGGCATTGAAAACGATTTTGTAACTCGAGCTGAAAGGTTTCGGGACTTTGGATTAGGACAGTGCGTTAACTTCATTAGACGACACCTCTCCGACTTAACGTTTACATTCAGTGTGCCTCTAACCATTCGGTTATCACAACCAGTTTTTCCCCTCGCATTACTAAGACGTCAGTCGTCTGGTCGTCCAAGGAAGTTAATCTCATTTTTTGTCGAACCTTCGGGACTCGACTAGGTCCACTTCCTATGGGGCCGCTTCTGGAAGAAAGAGTTCATCATAAAGAGTCCCTCTTTTTCCATGAAGTCGACGAGCTCCTCGCTCCTTGGGTTCCGTTGCCCTATTCCGAATTTCCCTACACTCAACTCACCGTTCTCTCTTGTGCCTAGTTTTACGTTGTAGTCTCCCATTAAAACCGTATAATGGGTTTGGAAGGAATGCATAGCTCTAGAGATATCCTTATACATTTCTTCCACCTCCTCATGGGGATGTGCTGAGGTTGGTGCGTAAACCTGTATGACCTTCAGCGAATACCGTTTGGTAAGTCTGAGTATAAGGAAAGTAACCCTCGTCGACGCACTCTCAATCTTTACAACGTTGTTAACGAGAGACTTGTGGACGATAAATCCGACACGTCCTTGGGACAGATGGTCGCCCTCCCGGTGATTGAGCAAGTTGCCGGATTCGAGGATTACCGTGTCCTCCCCCTCTCTTCGGAATTCAGATAATCCTATAATATTCCAGCGCAAAGTGTCTAGCTCCAGGATCTTCTCGTCAGTCCTCAGGGTGCGTGCGTTTTAAGTTGCCAGGTCGAGTCGTCGTAGGTGGCAACTGAACTTCCACCGGAGATTATAAACACCCCCTGCCCCGTCGTTACCAGGGTCGGTACCGTAGCCAAGAATAGCGGGGCCGAAGGGGACTGGAGGCCGTTTATTAGTGTCATTGCTCATGGGGGCTATATTGCCATAGTTTGGGTTGGCAATCGCAATTTTTTATTGCTTTTTGCTGTTATCAGAAAGATGCGGTTGCCCATCTTCTGCCCCAGTTTCCCTCTGTCGCCTTTTACGACACCCACGGGACGATATGGGATAGTGTGTATCCTTACCCACCACTAACGGTTAGTGTGTATTAGTGAAAATCCCATCCTAATTCGTTGACAAGTTATTGCGTGTATTTGCATATCCAGACAGACAGAAAAGGTTTCCCAAAAAAAATGTTTTTGCACCTGTGTCGATAACACAGTGTACCCGAATTATATTAAAAAAATGAATATACAAAAAATTTCGTCATAGCGTTTTATTAAAGTAAAAATAAGATACATAAAATACATATAATACCACAATCACTTGAAGAAGCTACAACATCGTTGTAAGAATTTAACCTTGTATAAAAAATTATGAAAGTGAAGAGCATTTTGAAATGTACTATTACGATAACGTACAGTGAAAGGAGACAGTCGTTTTTGGGCCCATTAGAAATTTTCGCGGACAGCAATGGTATTATATACAAAAAAGATACCAATTTATTATTGTAAATAGCATAAAGATTTTATGAAAATCTACACGGAATCAAGAAATCTGAAAAAAAGTTGTTTTGATATTTAAGTTTATGTGATTGGTTCAGATAAAGTAAAATTAAACACAATTGTAGTAGAGATGTGCCAACTCGGAAGAAATTCGACTCGAGTTAACTTGTGTTGAAATTCACGTAATCGAATAGTACTCGAGTTACGGAACTCGAATTGGTGGAACGAAGCCGTGTCACTTTGTTACAAATTATATTTATATTTGTTCTTCTATCCAAGATAATTATTATTATTTGTTAACTTAATAGGTAATTATATATATTATATATATATACATTACAATTATTAATAATTTAACTATCACGAATTATACTTAATCAGCTTATTGACATTACATAATATATCAATAAATTGCTCGAATTAGTAAGTCGAGTTCAACACTAAATTGTAGACAGACACTGCATCGACCGTAATATAAAAATGTGACTCGAGTAGAATTTTGTGACTCAAGTCACTCGGATTTTATCATGTCACTCTAGTTGTCCTCGAGTTTTTGAGTTATTTGAATTAACTATTTACAGTCCCTGCATCGATTGAAGTTTATCACTCGAGTCGAGAATAGCAATTACATTAGTTAAAGCATTTTTAAATAGGTACATTTATTAAATAAGTCATATGTGGCAATATGAAATAAAATAAAAATCTTTATTATTTATTTATTTGTAGTATTTCAATGTTTTTTATTTACTACAGATATGTGCAGTATTTCAAAATCTATAAACTATTTTTTTCATATCTTACAAATCGCTTCCATTTTTTACACACTGACGATTTTTATTTTGTTGTTTTATTGTTATCATTCGCACTTTAAACAAACAAGTATATGTAATCACTTTTTATGTTATGCACTACTTATACGAAGTAACAAAAAATAAACAACAATGATATCACAATCACGATATTATAAATCAAACTAAGTTCATATTTGACTACAACATGACACGTCACTCGCGGCGCCTTATATTAGAAATGAATTAGTGAAATGACATCTATCTAGCGATCTCCGAATCTACACGGTACGGTGAGCCGAGTTCAATCGGTAACTCGAGTGCAAGCGGACTCGAGTAAAATTTATTTTCACTCGAGTACCGAGTTACACAAATTCACTCGATTGAATCGATTGAAAACAGAGTACGAGTTGCATCACTAGTGTAAGAATAAATTCTGTGGTTACTGGTTAATTGTGGATTCGTATCATAATATGGATACTATCATACAGGTTATGTCGCCAAATATTAATATTCCAAATTATGTATTTCCCTTCTACATATTATGTATGTAATATATGAGTTTAATTTTCCACCTAGAATTTTAGAAAATCTGTAATTTGTTGAATAAACTAAAACAAGTGACAATGTATTAAAGTTTTATGTTATTAGTAATATCTAAATTAAATATCAGATAATGATTTCTTATATTTACGCGAACACTACACATTTAAATAAAACTAATTTTACTGATTTTATCGCGTATATTAACTTATTTTACATTCCCGACGTTTCAAGCACTTTACAGCACACATGGTCACGCACCCATGGTCACGGGGGGGGACTGAGGTGTATGACGTCCCAATGTCATAGTTAACCACGGCTACCTCCAGATTAAAATAAGTTAATATGCGCGATAAAATCCGTAAAATTAGTTTTATTTAAAAATATCAGACACTTTGCATAAGTATTGTGACTTAGTTAAGCCATTTTATTTGTGTAATGGGTGATATCCTTAAAATTGCTATTGAATTGAAAAAAACACTTAGGACTGTAATAAAGCTGATAAACTTCAAACTGCCAGACAAATAACCTACAGGAGCTATATTCTCTAAATCATATGAGTTTTTGTTAGTACATTCACTGTTCCATAAGACTGATTATATATTATGTAAATTGACAAATTACAATAATATAATATTATATAAAAATCCATTGTTATATAACTTTGGACGATATCCTGCGACGGAATCAGATTCTTCTATAATGCTTATACTGCTGTGTTGTTACCTCTGCAGAAAGGAATATTATTTTGTCATAAAAAAACCTATATATTTTTCTCGTACATAAAACCAGTGAAAATAAAAAGTCAGACATCTTTTATATAGTCAAATATTGTTGATGTAAATCCGTAATTACTAATTTTGTATTTGATCAACTGGAGCTAATTAATCATGTATATTTTCTTATTTATTTAACATATAGGCATAGATAATAAAATTCTGACAGAAATATGGAAATATAATATAGTTTAATGACATTGAAGGATCTTTAATGTCTTATCTCTTATTATTGAAAGTGTCTTTTCAATTCCTAACAGTATCATAAATAGTCATGTTTTATTGGCATTATAGTATTTGAAATGCAATTCATATATAAACATAGTCTTCACAAGCTACATAGAATGAAATAAATATATTGATAAGAATTAATATTTAGTATAGGCACTCTTTATAATAATTATTTTTTCAGGTCAATCGCTGAGGACATATATTGTATGGTTTGTATGCTTTGCAGGCTAAAAGCTTGCAGAACTGCCCGTAGGCAGAGACAAAAAAGAGTATGGATATTGAAGACAAAAGTCTTCCATTATCATCATCATCATTACAGCCCTTCACAAGTCCACTGCTGAACATAAGCCTCCCCCAAAGATGCCACAAAGCACGGTCCTGAGCCACCTGCATCCATCGACTTCCTGCATATCTTACCAGGTCGTCACTCCATCTAGTGGGGCGACGCCCTACATTTCGCCTGCCGGTACGAGGCTGCCACTCGAGAACCTTTCTTCCCCATCGGTTGTCGGTTCTTCGAGCTATATGGCCGGCCCATTGCCACTTCAGCTTACTAATCCGTTGGGCTATGTCGGTCACTCTGGTTCTACTGCGGATATCCTCATTTCTGAGTTTATCACGCAGAGAAACTCCGAGGATAGCCCTCTCCATAGCTCGCTAAGCGACCTTGAGCTTCCTCATCCGGCCAGCAGTGAAGGACCACGTCTCAGTTCCGTATGTCATCACTGGCAACACGCACTGGGTGTACAGTCTCGTTTTCAAGTTTTGAGGTATACCTGACGAGAAGTCTTCTATCATATCATTAAAAATGTTTTTCGAATTCCTGCCAATATCATAAATGGACATGTTATCATCATTGAAGTATATTGTACTTACGTACTAGAACAGCTATTTCAAACAAAAACTGTGCGCTACTCTATGTCTTTGCGCATGCGCCGTAAACAGTCTTACCGCGCCTGCGCGGTTTTTTTATCATAATAGATTATGCGTAGGTAGAATGATCAGTAGATATTTAATTATTGTTTTTTTTTACTTATTATAAGCCAGTGCTTGACCACAATCCCACCTGGTGGTAAGTGGTGATGCAGCCTTAGATGGTAAATCGCACTGTCTTATCGTAACAAAAGCCTATTCACTCTTGCCTTGAAGACGTCTAGATTGTATTCGGACGGAAAGATAGACGCTTTACGATTCATCTATAAAGTTTTTTATTATTTAAGTATCTTACTTACCGATGAAAAGTGATTCCTTTGTTTTTACTAACATATCGTGAACTTTTTGTGCAATATCTAAGAACACACCGCGGCATATTTTATCAAGATATTTCTTTTAATTCAACACAACACGTGACAACTCTACAAGCGCCGAGCGAGCGACTGATTAAAGTGCGGTAACATTGCCGCAGTTGAATGGAACAGCGTAACTTAGTGCAGTGTCACCTCTAGTACGTAGTAAATAAAAACCAATAAGTTATTTAGAAAAAAAATATTTTGAAATGATTTACAATAACAAGTACAATTAAAATGTAGATGCATAATAACTTGTGTTGTTATCCTTATACAACCAGTTCAAAACATCTTTCTTACTATATAGCATGTGTAGGTAATATTATAAATGTACATATTATCCCTGACTCATCTTGACTTTAATCATATTACTTAAACGGTATTTGGGATGTATAGGTACTTACAAACAATACATGTAAAAAATAGTATCCATACCAAATTCTTGCACAGACATGCACTATATTATTTTGCCGGAACTACTAAAAACATTTTCCATCAATTTTAAAGTACCTATAAATGCTGAATGTAACTACAACTTTGTTTTATACTATTATTTATTGAAAAGTGCACTATTTTAACTTATAATACCGGTGAAAACTAATAGAAAATAGCTTTTAGTTTGTTTTTAGGTTATAGTAAGATACATATTTTATTTGCTAATTACTCAGTATTCCCATTAGATACGGTAAAACGAATATTACTATTGTAATCTATAGATTATAATGAATAAATCGACATGCATTTCATTAAGGTTCTCTAAAATTTGTGGTGGGCCCATTATCCATACAAAAAGAAACTGTCTCCTTTATGATATTTTAATTAATGATAGATTAGCCTATGGGCTACCACGACTCTAGAGAATTGTGAGCAATGAGGGCTTATCATTTTCTGCTCACCAGATGTTGCTAATTGACACTGAGGTACAGTTTTTTGTTACACAATGTCATTTCATTAAGAAGTAAATTTTAATAAAAGTTTATCAGTTTCTAGAGCATTTTATTAATACACAAAACAATGCCTCAGTGGTTTGCTCTTTAATTTTTTGTGCATTAAACTTTTTTTTAATTGTTTTTACTTTTATGAATATCTGTGGTTTGGTTTATTTATTTTTAATCTTCTTAATATAAATTATAGCTAGAGGTGCACAGAAAGAAACATTAACCTTTACAATTTCCAAACAAATTAACTTCGCCGTTATGAAATCTGTCAAATGTTATACATCACTTTTAAGTAGTGCCGCCTTGGTGGCAGAAAAAGTCCTGGATACTCTCATTTTACTAATATCGTCTGAGTTTTGTATTAAATTTCATTAGTTACTTTTTTACCGACCCTACTTCACTATATTTCTGTAAATACTCATTAATTTTAGGAAAAATCGTTTTCTTTGTATATTGACTATAGCAGTTATCTAAGTGAGTCCATGTAGCACGTTCTACTTTATAAGCCTCTATTAAATTTGGCAGTTGAGTCGAAAGCCACTGAACATCCTTCGAATCGGCCAATAAATCGTTTTCACCATATATTAATACAACAGGAATATTGGTACGATTGAGGTTATAAAGAGGAGGTAGAGCGGTTCCATACACTTCCAAATTTTTACTTAGACCGTAATCGTATTTTTGAAATTTGCCTGCTATCACATTTTGACCAATCAAAGCTAAATTTCGAGCTGACGTTCCAGCAGGGAAATGTCCAAATAACACTCTTATCGTTTGAGTTAAAATTGAACCCGGATCATAAGAATCGATTAAAGCCAACCCTGCTCTACACACAGTTCCTGCCAAAATATTGTCTTTGCAAATTATAGAAGCCGCTTTTTGAATGGATCCCCCCTTTTGTAAAACTTCCAACTCACGAGGAGTACTTAAATGTGGTTCTATTGAAACATAATATTGATACGACAACCTTAATGGTATAGATCTCAGGTATTTCTGTCTTGGTGTTGGTGCTAAACCAATAAAAAATCTTATTTTCTCGCAGTACCCAGATGTTTCTGAGCACATAATAAAAAATATCCGAGCACCCTGTGAAAACCCAATGTAATTTAATTCCGAAGATTCCGTCTCGTTTAGTATGTAGTCAATAATAGCTGGGACGTCAAATATTCCCATTTCATGCGAGGTAAAATTCCAAAATTTTGAATCTATGTCTGGATTGAGACGAACGTTTCTTCTTCCATAATACGTGCCACGCACATTTCCCACCCACAGATCATAGCACGCGTCTGATATAAGAAACGCGAGGCCAGCTGATGGACCGGCATCTAACCAAGTATCCGAACTTTGTTGCAGCCCGTGCATAAGCAACACTGGGGGTTGCCTTATCCGTCCTTTACAATTTTTGCCCTTCGGTATCCGGAACACCGACAAGATGTATCCATCTTCTGTTATTATAGTATGTTCTTCGGCGGTGTATCCATAATTTCTCGCAAATTCTGTAAAATTTGAAAGTGAGTCCTCGGGATAATCTTTTGATATCGCGTCATTATCGTTTCCAAAGGTCGAGTTCCACCCAATTGCACTTTTAAATATTGGGAAGAATAAAAACAAAAGAAACATAATGTCAGCATCTTTCGGAATCATTTTATAAAATAACTTCACATTTACTGTCATGGCATTTAAAACATGAACCTGTTATCACAATTTCTTATCATAACGCTTATTCAAATAGCCTTATACAGGTTTTAGTAATTGTACCAGTCTATCTACTTTCAAGTAATTAAATAATAGATAAAACATTTAAAGTATAGCCAATTGTACAAATTTATAGTAGTTTAAAACATTTATTTTGTTAAATATTAACCAATGCCACTTAATTTTTCTTTACGTATTATTAAACATAATGCACGGTAAACTTTTTTACAAAATCAGTGTGCAGTGAAGGCATCTGGAACCGAGATGTTGTTTTCAGATTCTAGGCAGATAAGAATAAGCTAAATTCACTTAACGAACTATGAAAAGGGCTATTTTTTTATAAAACTGAAGTGACAAACGTACTAACAGTCCGTCTATAAGTAAGTGGCTAAAGCCACTCCATAGAAAAATCTCTTGTTGTTTGAAACTCTAAGCGAATTTCAAACAAAGAAGGCTGAAACTGCGTTGTAATCCTCTGAGGACTAAGCTGGAATGTCTCAGTCTGTAAATATACTGGCTCTCTCAGTCTTTCGACTGGAACAGAGCAGTGTAGACTCTATTGTGTGGTGGCGCAAATAGGTTAGAGGATGATACCTACCCAGAGTTTCTACCACTCTATAGATTATAAATTCTATGACAAGCAGGAAAACATGGTCCAGATATTGTTTTAGTGAGGCTGGGAGACATTCACGTAACCACCACTGCTGTATTAACTTGTGTCGCACCTCTACTGCTAATTATTTTTTAAAGAAATAAGAGCAACTAAATAGCACACAGATCACATTGATGATATGTGCATGCTATGTCTCATATACATCTATCATCGATTGATCTAAATGCAGACAGATGGTCTGTCACCTCTGAGGACTAAGTTAAAATGCTTTGTCACCAGTAAAAAAAGTATACAGTTCTCATCATATACAGCAAAACATGCTTTACACTGTTTTACAATGTCATCCAGATTAAAGTTTAACGAATACTAGTCACCCGCACACGACTAGGTTATAGCTTTCGCGTAACACGCACTTATGCACTGGTGGATGGTTGATGGAACAGACAATGTCTTTTCCCTCACTCTCATAGTCCGAAGGGCCGGCAATCCAACATGACCGGAATGGGATCACGCGCAGGTTCACGGCTTTACATGCTTTCCGAAGCTCGTGAAGAAACACTGCCAAACTCCTGGCTCCGTGCTGCTATTGAAAATTTCCTGACGAATAAGCTCTAGCCACGGCGTAGAAACAACGCCAACTTCCTGACTCCGGGCTGCAACTGAGTATTTCGTGACATAAATAAATAGAATTAGAAACTTTTTTATTAAATATGAATTACAAATAATACTTATTTATAAGTCACACTTATATTTAATTTAATGTCGTTTAAGTTTGAA
Source organism: Parnassius glacialis (assembly GCA_033319125.1). NCBI lineage: Eukaryota > Metazoa > Arthropoda > Insecta > Lepidoptera > Papilionidae > Parnassius > Parnassius glacialis. The sequence goes on from JAVANC010000014.1 coordinate 33,668,683, forward strand.
TCAATGAAGTTTTTATATAGAATTAGGGTGACAAACGAGCACACGGTCCACTTGATGGTAAGTGGTTGCTTTGGGCCATAGGCATCTACACCTATCCTCGATTACGAATCAAAATGCAGATGCGTTGTCACCCGTGAGGACTAAGATGGAATGCCTCGTTTCCAGTAAAAAAGGGTCTCCAGTTCTCTACACTCACCATACGAAACACAGCAGCGTTACGCTGCTATTTTACGCTGCTATTTTGTGAGAGCGTGGTCCTTCCCCGCTCTCACTATACTACTAATATAGCTGTAGCATGACTCTACCATGTATATATGTATATCTAGAATACTAGTCCTAACCCCAGTCGAGCCGACCCATTCGTGATACAACTATACCAGTAATAAAGCTGCAGCATGGCGGTTTTGATAGTAACATACATGTTAAAATAAAGCTAAGTTAAATTACTGATTTGTAGTTAAGATAAATGGAACCCTACTGAATATCCGAATGTTTAAAATTTATAACAAAAAAATCATTCTGAACCGATGTTATAAAAATACTTTTGATTTTAATACAATTTAAATACAAATTGTTACGTTAAACCAATTTAAAAAGTAAAAATAATTATTAATAACTTTGTCATATTTTATTAAATGTCGCTTTAGTTTGAAATCAATGGAGTATCATTAGAAAATCATTTTTTATCACTGTTATCCCGTAAAACATAAGGTGTGTCATTAATATTGAGTAAGAAAAGGAATGGACCAAGGTTTAAACCCTGAGAAACCCCCATTAATACTATTGTCCCGGAAGAAATCTTAACAAATTCTTCATTCTATCACTAAGTATAAATTGAAGCCGGAGCTCGTTCCTGCTGGTGATTTAGTTCCTGCTCAGCGGTGGACGAAACAATTGTCAGTCTCAGAAATGGTAGATGGTAGTACTTTTTTGCCTTGGAGTTTGTCAGGGTAGCTAACCTCTTACACCTATAATTATTTATTTTATTTACGCCAAAACTGGACACAAGTGCGTTACAGCACACAAAATGTTTGGAATTTAAAAGTTAAAATTTAACGCGATACAATGTGTAAAATTAGTTTCATTTAACAATTTTACCTATTTCTGCCGCCAAATAAGAGAACAATGAACAGTGGTACCGGGGCAGTACCACTACCTCACAGAAAACCAGTGTGAAACTGAGGTTTACCTCTGCTTCGCTTGGTGAGTGCAGGTGGCCGGAGGCCCTATTTACTGGGAATGAGGCATTCCATCTTAGTCCTCACGGGTGACAACGCATCTACATTTTCATTTCTACTAGAGGATAGATGTAGATGTCGATGGGCCGCAGCAACCACTTACCATCAGGTGGACTGTGTGCTCGTTTGTCACCCTTATCCTATAAAAAAATAACAGTACTTACATTACTGTATTACGGTGTAAAAAGTATAGAGAGCCAGTATTATTAAAAGCTATATTTATACGTGGTAGAGTCATGCTGCAGCTATATTAGTAGTATAGTTGTAGCACGAATGGGTCGGCTCTACCGGGGAAGGACTACGCTCTCACAGAATACCAGCGTAAAATGGCAGCTTGACACTGTTGTGTTTTGTATGGACAGTGTAGAGAGCTGGAGACCAATTTTACTGAAAATGAGACATTCTATTTTCGTCCTCACGCGTGGTGACGCATCCGCATTTTAATTCTTTATTAAAGAGGATAAATGTAGATGTCTATGGGCCACAGCAAACACTTACCATCAGGTGGACTGTGTGCTCGATTATTACCCTATCCTATAAAAAAAAGCTGTGGGACAATACCTCAAAATCTATTATTATGACAACAAATTCAAATAATACTCCTTCAGTTGTTTTTTAAAAGTCTGTTAAGGTTGCGCTTGCTGGATGTTAAGTGGTAATGAATTCCAGAGTCGGGTTGCTTGTAAAGTAAATGACTTATTATAAAAAGAAGTTGCGCTGCAAGTAGTATTCAAAGCCAAGCTATACACTGAACGCAAACTACGATCATGAAATTCATGTCGATAGTGAAATTGTTCCTTAAGGTATTTCGGTATATCTTGGATATTTCGGATCAAACAGAACACAAAAAAGTAAAGAAAGTAAATGAACATTCCGACGAAGGTGAATTGGGAGCCACTTGAGTTGATTTCGAAATTGGGATACATGGTCATCATTTGCGTAAACCAAATATGAACCGAATGGAAAGATTTTGAAGACGCTCAAGCTTGTTTAATTGCTACATGGTAATATCAGTGTAGCATATATCAGCATAGTCTAAAATAGGCAACAAAATGGAATGTGCTAACGCAATTTTGGTAGAAATGGTCAAGAAATTTCGAAGTCTTTTGAGACTTCCACAATCTGCAAACATTTTCTTATTTATCTGTTCTATTTGTGGTGCCCTAGACATAGTACTGTCAATTAAAACCCCTAGATTTTTTACAACCTTACTATAAGTAATTGCAGAATTTTCAAAACAAACGAAAGGCTGCATATGCCAAGTAATTTTTTGTAGTAGTTGGTTGCTACCTATCACTATTACCTGCGTTTTACTAGGGTTAACCTTAATTCTAGAAGATATGCAAAATTCTGAAATAATAGCTAGATCACGATTTGTGGATAGCACGGCAGATGGAAGATTATTGATACTTGTATGAGAATATATTTGGAGATCGTCTGTATAAAGATGGTAGAGAGAAGTTATTCCTGAAGTGATAGAGCGTATGGAAATTGAATTTTTTTGAATTGAACTTTGTGGGACGCCTGCAACCAGAGAACAACACGAGGAATAAGTGTCTTCAATACGGATGCATTGACGGCGTCCAAACAAGTAACTACAACACCAGTCGGTTGCCGCTGGAGATACGTTAATAGAACGGAGCACAGCTAGAAGTATATCAAAATCGACTGTGTTGAAGGCGTTGCTGAAATCAAGAAGAATAAGAATAGTAACTTGCCGATTCTTCATTCCTGCCCGAATGTCGTCTGTGATTTTAATCAAAGCAGTGACCGTGCTATGGCCAGGACGAAAGCCTGAGTGGAATGTATGTAAGAGGTTACTCTGATTCAGAAATAGATTAAATTGCTATTGGACAAGACGTTCAAAAATTTTAGAAAGGAAAGGTAATATGAAAATAGGAAGGTAATCATAGAAGGACTTCGGATTTGATTTCTTGGGATGTGGAATAATTTAAGCAACTTTCCATAGTGTAGGAAAAGTTCCTGTATTTATAGAATTGTTGAAAATTTTAGTTATGATAGGAGTTAAGTGATCTAATAGCGGGAGAATCATGTTTCGGCTGATATTATCACTACCAATTGCATTAAAAGTTACAGCTATGATAATCTTTTTAACGTCACAATCAGCAAACTGACAAAAAACAAATTCAGGGAAATCAGGAGTTCGCAAAGAGTGAAGGTTATTTAGTATCCTAAATTTACAACTGTTAACGTAACTAGAACTTGAGGAAAAGTATTGATTAAGCATTTCAAAGTTTATATCAGGAGGAAGGGAGTCATTTTACTTTTTGCCAATTCCCAAACTTTTAAGAAATTTCCAAACCATATTGGAATCGGATTCCTCAATTGTCTTGTGAATGTGACGTCGTTGCGCATCTCTACACATCATGTTGCAGCGATTCCTAAGTATCCTGTATTTCTCACGATTTATATTACAAGATTCCTTTTTAAATTTGACTTTGGCTAGGTTTCTTCTTGTCATAAAATCATTGATTTTTTTGTGAGTTAAGGAGCTGGCGGATACTTAAGTTCAATTGGTCGTAAAGGTACATGCTTCTCATATAGTTGCATTATAAAGGCATTTAAAAGACGCACTTGTTCGTCAACATCTGTTGTCTCATCAATTAAGGACCAGTTTATACTGGCAGCATCCTTTTTTAGACGGTCGACGTCTATTCTAGCAAAATTACGCAGCAGAAGAACACGGGACTTGACTTTTGTTAATCATAATTTTATATGACAAAAACAGTAAATCATAGTAAGAAAAAGCATCGGCAGTATACTGCTCGTGTTTGTATATGTATTTTGGAGAGGAAACGATTTTTAAATCTAGAAAAGAAGGGGCACTATTAGGGAAGAAATGGGTAGGATTAGAAGGCAAGATGTGAAGATTACATGAGTCAACTACGGACTTCAATTTTTAGGGTTCCGTACCTCAAAAGGAAAAAACGGAACCCTTATAGGATCACTTTGTTGTCAGTCTGTCTGTCTGTCTGTCTGTCTGTCTGTCAAGACCCTTTTTCTCAGAAACGCGTTAAGGTATCAAGCTGAAATTCATATCAAATATTCAAGTCTACGATCCCTTAGAGCTGTGAAAAAATCAAACTTCTAAGCCAACGCAATCAAAAGATACAGCCATTTATGCCGCAAATTTTCGACATTTTCGACATCAAGGGAATCAAAACCTACAGGGTACTTCCCGTGAACTCAGAATTTTGAAATTTGGTACGAAGCAACGTTTTATAGCACAGATAAAGGAAAAATTGCGAAAAGTATAAATTTTTAGTTACATTATATAATAAAAATATTTTTAATAATTTTAAACTTATATACCTACAGATTTGTTCGGAACCCTCGGTGCGCGAGTCCGACTCGCACTTTGCCGGTTTTTTTGAACGGACATCATTTTTGAGAAGACACGTATTAAAGTCACACATTATGATAACATGTTTACATGTCGGAACCAATTCTTCCAAAGTTTTTTCAAAGGCAGAAAAATGATTAACAGAGCTAGAGGGACTGTAAACGACGCCTAAGAGCACTTTGAAAGAATAAATTATGACTTTAATGAAAAGATGTTCTGCTGCACTATCAACAATTGTGGTGGACGATATGCTGGCTATAGAGTAACGAAAATCTTTGCGAAGATATATGGCAACCCCCCACCAGTTCTGATAGGTCGGTCATTTTGCAATAAATTAAAATCTTGAATTGCATAAGAAATGGATGGTAAACACGGTTTTAGCCAAGTTTCAGAGACCAGAATTGCTTGATTTTTTTTTTGTGGTTTAAGCTTGTCAGCATATCAGGATAGTGAGCGGGAATGCTCTGAGCATTTATGTGAATTACCTTGAAATTATTAGCGCAATCTAAGAAGCAAGAATCTAAGGAATAATTGAGAGAGAAAGCGAGAGAGAGAGAGAGTACTGAGTCATCTCCGTCATCTGAAGTACCCGAGGAACAAGTCTCGAAAGAGCTAGAGCCTAAGTAAATATCATTTAGGGAAATATTCATCATAATTATTAAAATACTTATTAAATAACTATAAAAATAATATTAAGCTAAAATATTTGAATATAAAAATATATACACCTATAAATATTTAAGTATGTTAATCACTTAAACAATTTAAGTATCACAATACACACTCACCCACCAGCAGTACATATGATACAAACATAATAATCGTTTATTAACACCCTTATTATCAATGAAATATTACAATTCTACTAACAAAAAGTACTACAAATACTTATGCCGACAGACCAGCAAGCTTAAAATATGAATAATCTTTAATTAATAACAATTAATTAAAAATGTACAAGAAAAAATTCATGACTGACAACTATCTACATCTAAGTTGAAACGGAACTTGAAAGACATGACATGTCTATGCTAAGGTGACATACTCGTATGCATCTCGTATGTGTGCCATAGATTAAAAAAATATGTTTATATAAAAGCTTTTAAAAAAATATACTTCGCAAGCATCCGCGATTTAAAATAAAATGATGTGTCTTTTCTAAAATGAAGAGCACCTCCCGCCCTCCCTCAATTGCGTGCACTATCCTCGTCACTACTAATCCCAGAACCGCTACTCCCAACACCACTACACTAGGCAAGACACACCACTGACAATACGACACGTGTTTCGCCTCATATATATATATATATATATATATATATATATATATATATATATATATATATATATATATGTGTGTGTGTGTGTGTGTGTGTGTGTGTGTGTGTGTGTTTATTAAATGACCTGAATGCATATTTTCTCAACACATATGACCGTCTCCTAAATAACTGCATTCGATTCATTTTCAATCTTCAAAAGTATGACCAAGTATCCACGTATCGTTCTCATTTAAAATGGTTACCTATTCGTCAACGCCGTAGTTTGCGTGCACTCACCATCTTTTATTCTATCCTGATGTCTCCAACTTCCCCTTCCTACTTATCTCCTTACTTTCAGCTGCTTAGTGCCAGTCATGAGAGAAACCTCCGCGCAACGAACAATCTTCTTCTATGTCCCTCCCATAGTTCTGGACTTGTTCATTCCTCTTTCCACATTCAATCTATTCTCCTTTGGAACGCACTCCCTCTCGAAATCAGGATGGCTAGAAATCGTTACGCGTTCAAGATGAAGGTTCGGGAATACTTAATTAATAAATTAGCAGAATCATCATAACAGTTAATTTATATATAATTTTTATTTTATTATATATTAAATTATATATATTTTTTGTGATGTACCATTTATATCTTACCTATTTTATTTCCATGTATTCCAATTTTTTTGTTATTTTAGTTTAGTATTCGCATAGTATTTTTATTAACCATCTGAGCCGTGGTAGCTCAGATGGTTAGCGCTCGCTGTAAGCTTCACAGTACTTGAGCAACCCGGGTTCGATCCCCGACGGCACCAATGAAAATGTTGATTGCAATTTTAAGTGCTGATTTACCACGTGCTCGGCGGTGAAGGAAAACATCGTGAGGAAACCTGCATGTCTGAGAAATAAGAAAAAAAATATTTCGAAGACATGTGAAGTTCGCCAACACGCAGTGGGGCAGCGCGGCGTACATATCCTTGCCCTAAAACCCTCTCAGAAATGAGAGGAGGCCTGTACCCAGCAGTGGGACGTAAATAGGCTGCAACTTTACTTTTATTAACTTTTATTACACCTACTTCATTCTATCTTTGCATCACCCCAAGATTAACTGCTAGAGAATGCCTTAGGCAATATTAAGTCCGCCTATATACTACGTGTATATGAAGGTTAAATAAATAAATAAAATAAGTGGTGTTGCTGTTGGTTTGCATACTTTGATGTTATCATGTAGTTATGTCTTTCACGTTACACCAGTAAGTAATTGTGACGAGGTCATATTACGGTATGGTCGAAATGTGATTGCCTATACTGAACGTTTAGTGTAATACACTGTTTTAGTGCCGCTAGTGATTAATTGCGTAATCCGCTCTCACACTTTTACTATTTTAACAACTAACCTTTCCTGACGAATTCCCGCTAATTCCGACAAGCTCTATTTTACGTTGGTATTCTGTAGGAGCTTCAACATTCCCCGGTAAAGCCGACCATTCGTGGTACAACCATAATATAGCTGTAAAATTGCTCTACCGCGTTTAAAATTAATTAATTAGATTATTGAAATCCAACTTCGACCGAGAGGTCAATCGACGGATTCAACTCAGTTGGGCAGCGTGCGGGATATTACGCCACATCTTCTCGTTAGGCATACCTCAAAACTTGAAAACGAGACTGTACAACCAGTGCATATTATCAGTGATGACCTATTGAACTGAGATTTTTTATTTTTATTATTAACAAAAATTAAAATAAAAGAATATCCACTACCCTATATTGCCACATTATTATTTTTGTTATTAAAAAAAATTAAAATAAAAGAATATCCACTCCCTATATTGTCACATTATTATTTTTATTATTAAAAGAAATTAAAATAAAAGAATATCCACTACCCTATACTGTCACATTATTATTTTAATATTAAATAAAATTAAAATAAGAGAATATCCACTGCCATATATTGTCACATTATTATTATTATTATTAAAAAAATTAAAATAAAAGAATATCCACTACCCTACATTGTCACATTATTATTTTAATTATTAAAATAAAGAATTTATACTACCCTATATTGTCACATTGTTATTTTTATTATTAAAAATAAAAGAATATCCACTACCCTATATTGTCACATTACTATTTTTATTATTAAAAAAAAAGAATATCCACTACCCTATATCGTCCCATGGGCGTCTTAAAAATCGACACAGAAAAACAAACCAGGTGATGGACAGCAGCGTCTTCCTAAAAAAAACAAAAATAAAAAAGCTGCGAATGCCAAGCCACCTGCCAGGCGTGGCAACTATGGAAAATATCACCCACATGAGGCAATCTATGGGAAGGCCACTGTGTCAAAGCAAAGGGCACATAATTTTTATTTTGTATATTCGATATCTAATGATAAGGTTTGTTTAAGAGTACCTAAGGCTAAAAATAACTTATTAAATACTTACCTAATATTAAACAACGGACTATAAAATATTAAACTCAACTTTAAATTAAAATTCACGAGTATTCTGTTCGAGATTTACGAGCAATGCAGCTGTCTCGATTGAAGTTACTGCTCATAGTGAGAGCTCCGCGATGTTTGCACCTCATGTGCGGAATTTCGATTAATCAATTATACCATCTGAAAGTTCAGAAATTGGTCATAAAAGGTTAGTTGATCTTATTAATTGGTCAGTGTTAGAAACATTTTTATTAAGGGTTAAAGTTTTTCAAGGTCATTGAGAAATTTTAGCACCTCAATCGCGAAAAAAATAAAAAATATGCGTGATCAAGAAGCATTCGCTGATAATTGGTCAGCTTATATAAATATTTGGTCAGTTTAATTTAATATTAATCAAATTAATTAAATTTTGTTTTGTTTAGTTATGATTATTTTTTTCAATTATTATATATTGCTATTTTACTATTATATATATATATATATATATATATATATATATATATATATATATATATATATATATATATATATATATAAATGGTGAAACTTTCGGTGTTTTAAACACCCTTGTACTAACATGTTTTAGAGTATTAATATAAAGTTATGAGTTGAAAAACTTAAATTATAATAAATGTATTTTAGAAATTAATATGTCAATAAAATATTTCTAATTTAAAAAAAAACGGCCAAGTGCGAGTCCGACACGCGCACCGAGGGTTCCGAACAAACCCGTAGGCATATAAGTTTAAAATTATAAATAATATTTTTATTATATGATGTAACTAAAAAACTAACTATAAATATATACGTCAAAAATATAAATGACATGGATGATTCATGTAAGAAGTGTTGTCTTTAACAGATGATTACGCATCAACTTTTTAAAAGTAAATATATTGGGAGCTTTTCTGATCTCGTCAGGCAAGGAATTCCAAAGGCGTGTAGCCTGAACTGTAAAGGAGTTATCATAGAACTCGGTGAAGTGAACTGGAATACATATTTTGATGTTAGATGAAGAACGTAGAACCCTATCATGAGATGAGGCGAGATAGTGAAATTTACTCTTAAGATAAGAAGGCGAAAATGGGTCATTTAATATGGAAAAAAGAACAAGTAATATTTTGGAAATACGCCTCTGCCGGATTGTAAGCCAGTTAAGCTTAGATCTATATTGCGAAATATGGTCATACTTACGAAGCCCGGAAATAAATCTTAAATAGTTATTGATAAGGCGTTCCAGCTTGCTTAGAAGATCCTGGGACAGATCCGGGTAACACACATCTGCATAATCAATAATGGGTAATATGAGCGATTGGACAAGCATGATCTTAGACTTTGTGGGGAGAAAATGTTTTAAACGATACAGAGAACGTAACCTAGCAGTGACTTTACGACTGACTTCAGTAACCTGAGTTCTCCAATTCAGCGTGCTATCAATGTGTAGGCCAAGATTTTTTACAGACTTACTGAACGGTATTGTAATCCCATTGTAATAGATAGGGGTAAGTCTGCAAGATTAATCTTGACTAGCACCCTTGAGCTACCCACCAGTATAGCTTGGCATTTCGAAGGATTGACCAACACTCCATAACGAGTACACCAGTCCTTGATAGCTGATAAGTTGTTATTTATTTTTTTAATCCCATTATGGATATCCCCTATTTCAGCTTGCACGTATAGCTGAAGGTCATCGGCATACAGATGGTATGATCAATCGAAGATGGAGGTAATAAAGTTTATAAATATAGAAAAAATTATAGGAGAAAGAATACCGCCTTGCGGTACACCAGCATCCACATCAGCCCAAGCTGAGGTTATTTGCCCCGCACAGACTAACTGCTGACGACCACGAAGATAAGATGCAAACCATTCCGATGCTAAAGGGCCAAAATTTAGATGAGACAGTATGGAAACAAGGATTTCATGATCAACTGTGTTGAAAGCATTTGAGAAAGTACCAGTACTGTTACTTTTTTCTTCCATACCGTTTCTAATATCGTCTGTGACGTTAAATAAAGCAGTACTGGTACTATGACCAGAGCGAAACCCAGGCTGATATATACTCAGTAGGTTATGTTTCGAAATGAATGTAGAAATTTCCTTGTAAGCACAGGATTGTAAAATTTTGGAAAGAAAGGGTAGAATGGATATAGGGCGAAAATGACTGGGAATAATGGGAGAAGGAACTTTTGGAAGGGACTTTATAAAAGCCCTTTTCGATTAGGGTACTGACTTGAATCAAGGAAAAAATTTATAACATGGGAAATTGCCGGAAGAAGGTGCTCTAGTATAGATACTACCATTTGTTAATAATTTTAATTTATATAATAGGTACAATTTATCATGCCCTCTATGCATTCTTAATTATAAGAAAGTAATAGAACTTATCGGGTCCATAATAATAACATTATTTTCTTTGTTCGGAGCCAGATTAGGATGCAACTGCTGTTGCAGAAATATTTTTTTATTAAGCAAAACCAAATAACTTATATAAAAAGATGGCTATCAACGTAGAAAATTTAACAATCGATATTGATAATATTTCTGTGGCAAAATCATACAACTGTAGCACAGAATACTGTAATAATATTATTCAGAATGTCAGTTTTTCTAAATCTAGAAATGTTTTAACTCAGAATATACGAAGAGTTTATAAAAACATAGGTGGGTTAATGGCACAATTGGAAAGATTTACTTTTGGATGTGATATTCTAATTCTAACGGAATGCTGGTTAAGTAGTCACAAACATCCTCCACTTATTGATAACTACACGTGTTATTTTTCTAAAAAAACCTTAAACCAAAATGACGGTATAATTATTTATGTAAAATCTGGAATAGATTGTATTGTGGAGGAGCCAGATTCGATTGGTGGTAACTTCCTTCTGCTTAAGACGGAACCAAATATTGCAATATTAGCCACATACAGATCGCCATCGTTTTATAGTATTGACAGTTTTCTAAACACAGTTGAACATGTTCTTCAACCCATTAAGGCAAAAAATATATATCTTTTAGGTGATGTCAACATTGACATTAAACCTAACAATGCAGATAAAAATAGCTCATCTTATTTAAATCTTATGGCAGAACTAGGTCTTCTACCAGGACATACTTATCCAACGAGAGTCAATAATTGTTTGGACCATGTCATGATTAAAACCTATTTGCTTGCCACAGTAGTTGTTCTGAATTCAACTGTTACTGACCGTAGTTTTGTGCTTCTAAACCTTTCTTTTAATAACGACTATACTCATAAAGTAAGATATACAAAAATTGATTACAATGAAGTTATTAAAAATCTGTCTACAATTGACTTTTCTTTTATAAACACCAACTGCAATGCAGATAACGCTGCCTCACAATTAGTTGAAAAAATATCTTCGATAGTAAAATTTTTTACTCAAGAAAAAGTGATTACTAGGCGGCAAATCATTCTTAAGCCATGGGTTACACCCGGAGTTCTACGGTCCATTCGCCATAGAGATAAATTGCATAAAAACCTTAAAAAGGACCTCGATAATAACATTTTGGTAGTTTCGTATAAGCGATATAGAAGTTTTTGTAATTCTCTCCTAAGGAGGCTTAAATTTGAATATGAAAGATCTCTTCTTAAAAAGGCACAAAATAATAAACAAAAATGGAAAGCTATTAAAATTATTACAAATCAAAATACTATTAATGCACCAGCTAAAGAGTTGCTGAATAATATAGATAATAAGTCTTGTACAATTGAGAGTATAAATGATTTTTTCTCAAATGTTGGTAAAATTTTGGCAAACAAAATAAGTCAAGACAAAACTGAAAACTATCGGTATAACTTCAATTTACCTTGTGTTGTCAATTCTTGCGTTCTCATTCCATCCGACGAAGCGGAAATAGAGTCTATTATTATCAACCTTAAAAATGACTGCGCTGTAGGCTGGGACTCTATTTCTAGCAAACTTTTAAAGCTAGCTAGAAATATTCTTGTTCCGCCTTTATCTAAATTATTTAATATCTGTCTAGATCAGGGTATATTTGCAAAAGTTTTTAAAAAATCCATTAAAACTCCAGTACACAAAAGTGGCTCAAAAGATAATATAAATAATTACCGGCCTATATCTGTATTACCTGCTCTCTCAAAAATTTTGGAAAAAGTTTTAAATACTCGGTTGATGAATTTTTTAGAAAATAATAATATTCTGTCACCTCATTTATATGGTTTCAGGTCGGGAAAAAGTACAGAAAATGCAGTTAGTGACTTGGTTGATTACGTTACCACTAAGCTTGATAAAAAGCAAAAATGTATTGGTGTTTTTCTAGACCTAGACAAGGCATTTGACACTCTTTCGATTCCCTCTCTCGTTGACAAGCTAGAGAGAGCAGGAATTCGTGGTGTAGTGCATTCCATCTTTAAGGACTTTCTTTGTGATCGTGTACAGTGTGTTAAGATTGATCGAATAGTAAGTTCTTATGCCGCAGTTACATATGGTGTTCCACAAGGAAGCATACTTGGCCCAAGTCTCTTCTTAGTTTACATAAATGATCTTTGCCAACAGCCATTATATAATGGACAAATATTTACGTACGCTGATGATACGGCGCTGGTATTTTATGGAGAGACTTGGGATAAGGCTTGTAAAAATGCTGAAGTTGGAATACACAAGGTAAACTGCTGGCTGAGACTGAATTTACTTACTCTAAACCTGTTAATAACAACTTTTATCCAGTTTAATATCAAGGAAAACCACACAGAAAATATATCAATAAAGCTACATTGCTTTAAATTACTGAAAGATCACAATGTTCATGCCATATGCTCCATAAATGTGATACTGTCAAATACCTAGGCGTTATTTTAGATTGTTAAATAAACTGGCTTAGTCATATAGATCTACAAACCTCTAGAGTAAGGAAGCTAATTTGGACGTTTAAACATCTAAGGTATGTGGCTGTTTTGATACACTTCGCGTAGTATATTACGCGCTTGCTCAGTCAGTAATAAACTATTGTATTAGAGCTTGGGGTGGCGCATGCAAAACCCACATTTTGCGACTTGAAAGAGCCCAAAGGTCGTTGCTTAAAACGATGACTTTATAGCCGTTTAGATTCCCAACTAGAACACTCTATAGTGATTGTCAAGTTCTTACTGTTCGGCAGTTATACATTTTACAACTTATAAGCAGACAACATCTTGCTACTGCATACGACAAAGACAAAATAGAAAAAAAAAACGTACAATAGTTAAAGTCTTGACTTCAACCGCTTTCCGCACGTCCTTTTCCAGGCGCCAACATGTTTATCTTAGTGTACATTTGTATAACAAAATAAACAAAATTCTTGACTTTTATCCACTTCCACTTTACAAAGAGCAATGGCAGAAAAATAGTTGAGAAAAATTATAGCGTCTAGAAATAAGTTATATATAAAATAAGTTTTATAATTTTTCTATGATTTTTCAAATAAAAATGTATTTTAATTAAAGCCACAGAAAAAAACAAACATTTTTGGGAATATCAAATGACTTAAATCATTTTACTCTATTCAAATGTTGCCATTTAGTATATTCATACTATTTTCGTATACACTTTGTGACACTACCAATACAACACACAATATATTTTTATATTAAGTTAATATAGATAATAACTGTACTATCAGTAATAATAACAATAAAAGTGATATGGCTGAGAATAAGTCTCTTACGAAGAATTTCCTACAATAATACATTATCTCAATCATTGTACTATGTAACAATTCCATTTAATGTTATGCCAACACTAGCTAAAATAAAAAGTCACTGTATTTTTTACTGGCTTTACGGCTCTGGGTTCTAGCCCTTCTGAGAATGTCACTATGATACAAAAGCCCTGGAGCCATGTCAGAAATATACATTCATGGTATGCAAATATATAATAGAGATATAATAATCTAAAAACTCTCAATTATGTATTATTTATTAAGCTAACATCAAACAACCACAGGAAGCATGATTCTTTCCAAGTGAAATAGGATATAACCTAAAAAGGTTCGAATGTAAATATCTTTTTTTTGAGGCCTTCTCAGTACAAAATTCTTTGACAGAGTTATTAAGGGACTGACGCTTAACATTTTAAGATATTTTTGGTATATAGACGCTACCATTTCTTCTCAACTATTTTTATGTATGAAAGTCTGCCATTGCTCTTTAAAAAGAATGTAGAAAAATGGCTTTTATCATTAAATTATGAAGAAATGGAGGACTTGTTTAATGTTATAATGTTATCCGCTAGATGAATCCTGTTATTTTCATTTATTTATAAGTACATATAAAAGCCGTGTAGTGGCGGTCAAGAATATCCACTACCCCATATCCTCCCGTGGGTGTCGTAAAAGGCGACAAAGGGAAACAGGTGGGAGATGGGCAGCAGCATCTTCCTGATAATAGCCAATATTATAATAAAAAAACTGCGGTTGCCAACCCGCTCGCCAAGCGTGGCAACTATGGCAAATACCCCCCAATGACGAGAGTAACAAAGATACGGCCCCCAGTCCCCAGCGGCCCCGCTATTCCTGGCTACGGTGGCGACCATGGTAACGGCGGGGCAGGGGGTGCTAAGAATCTCCGGTGGAGGTTCGGTTGCCACCTACGACGACTCGACCTGGCAACATACAACGCACGCACCCTGAGGACTGACGAGAAGATCGTGGAGCTGGAAGAAGAGATAGACAAGTTGCGCTGGCATATTATAGGATTATCCGAAGTCCGAAGAGAGGGGGAGGACACGGTAATCCTCGAATCCGGCAACTTGCTCTATCACCGGGAGGGCGACCATCTGTCCCAAGGAGGTGTCGGATTTATCGTCCACAAGTCTCTCGTTAACAACGTTGTAAAGTTCGGGAGTGTGTCGACGAGGGTTGCGTACCTTATACTCAGAATCACCAAATGGTATTCGTTGAAGGTCATACAGGTTTACGCACCAACCTCGGCACACCCCGATGAGGAGGTGGAGGAAATGTATGAGGATATCTCAAGAGCCATGCATTCCTCCAAAACCCAATATACGGTGTTAATGGGAGACTTCAATGCAAAACTAGGCACAAGAGAGAACGGTGAGCTGAAAGTAGGGAAATTTGGAATAGGGCAACGGAACCCAAGAGGCCAGCAGCTGGCCGACTTCATGGAGAAAGAGGGACTCTTTATGATGAACTCTTTCTTCAAGAAGCGGCCCCACAGGAAGTGGACCTGGTCGAGCCCCGACGGTTCGACAAAAAATGAGGTTGACTTCATTATGACGACCAGACGACAACTGTTCAGTGATGTCTCAGTGATCGCGAGGGTGAAAACTGGCAGCGATCACCGAATGGTTAGAGGCACACTGAACCTAAATGTTAAGTTGGAGTCGTCTCGTCTGATGAAGTCAACGCTCCGTCCCCCTCGTGCTCTAATCCAAAGTCCCAAAACCTTTCAGCTCGAGTTACGAAACGGTTTTCAGTGCCTAGAAGACTGCAATGAAGTGGACGATATGAATGACAAGCTCGTGGAAACTGTCCATGCGGTCGGAGCCAAGTTCTGCAAGACTCGCCGCAGAAGAACACAAAAACTCTCCGATCACACTCTTAATCTCATGGCTGTTAGACGGGAGATGAGGCTACATTCTTCAACAGATTTGACAGCATACAGGCAACTGAACAGACAGATCTCCAAATGCATGCGGCGGGACTTACGCAACTTCAATACAGCTCGTATTGAAGAAGCGATCGAGCGGAACCAAGGCTCCAAAGTCTTTGCCAGAGACCTGTCTGCCAGAAAGAGCCAACTGTCAAAGCTGAAGACCGAATGTGGCAGCATCGTTTCCGGGGCACCTGAGATTTTGAGTGAGATTGAGAGGTTCTATGGGCAGCTGTACACGTCATCGTTGGAGCCACACGCAAGTGTGAGTAACGATCCAAGAGCGAGTCTTATGCGACACTATTCCGAAGATATCCCGGACGTCAGTCTGAGCGAGATTAGAATGGCTCTCCAGCACCTTAAAAACGGCAAGGCCCCAGGCGAGGATGGAATTACAGCGGAGCTTCTGAAAGCGGGTGGAAGACCGGTACTTGAAGTCCTTCAGAAGCTCTTTAATTCCGTCCTCCATGGTGGCATTACACCGGAGGCGTGGAGCAGAAGTGCGGTGGTCTTGTTCTTCAAGAAAGGTGACAACGCTCTCTTGAAGAACTACAGACCGATTTCCCTTCTGAGCCGCGTCTACATGCTGTTTTCGAGAGTCATTACGAATCGTCTTGCGCGCAGACTTGACGACTTCCAGCCTCCCGAACAAGCCGGTTTCCGAAACGGCTTTAGCACCATAGACCACATACATACTCTACGGCAAATTATACAGAAGTCCGAGGAGTACAATTTGCCACTATGTCTGGCGTATGTGGACTATGAGAAAGCCTTTGATTCCGTCAAAATTTGGGCGGTGCTGCAGGCCCTTCAGCGGTGCCAAGTTGACTGTCGGTATATCGAAGTGCTGAAGTGTTTGTACAGTAGGGCTACGATGGCTATCCAAATACAGAACCAGAGTACGAAACCCATCCAATTGCAGAGAGGTGTAAGACAGGGTGATGTTATATCCCCGAAACTCTTCACCGCTGCATTGGAAGACGTTTTCAAGCTTCTGGACTGGAAAGGATGTGGTATTTACATCAATGGCGAGTACATCACTCACCTTCGATTTGACGACGATATAGGCCTTATGGCAGAATCGCTGGAGGACCTAAGCACTATGCTCAATGACCTCAATAGTGTCTCCCAACGGATAGGTCTTAAGATGAACATGGACAAAACAAAGATCATGTTTAATGTCCATGTCACACCTATGCCGGTAGTTGTTGGGAGCACTAAGCTCGAAGTTGTTGACGAGTATGTTTACCTGGGACAAATAGTCCGACTAGGTAAGTCCAACTTCGGCCGAGAGGTCAATCGACGGATTCAACTCGGCTGGGCAGCGTTCGGGAAGCTACGACTTATCTTCTCGTCAGACATACCTCAAAACCTTAAAACGAAATTGTACAACCAGTGCGTGTTGCCAGTGATGACTTACGGAACTGAGACGTGGTCCTTCACTGCTGGCCGTATGAGGAAGCTCAAGGTCGCTAGGCGAGCTATGGAGAGGGCTATGCTCGGAGTTTCTCTGCGTGATAAACTTAGGAATAAGGATATCCGCAGTAGAACCAGAGTAACCGACATAGCCCAACGGATTAGTAAGCTGAAGTGGCAGTGGGCCGGCCATATAGCTCGAAGAACCGACAACCGATGGGGAAGAAAGGTTCTCGAGTGGCAGCCTCGTACCAGTAGGCGAAGTGTGGGGCGTCCCCCCACGAGATGGAGTGACGACCTGGTAAGACATGCAGGAAGTCGATGGATGCAGGTGGCTCAGGACCGTGCTTTGTGGCATTCTTTGGGGGATGCCTATGTTCAGCAGGGGACTTGTGAAGGGCTGTAATGATGATGATGACATATAAAACACGCATACACAAACGCAAAAATACGCTTGCCGACACACACACGCACATGCACATACACACACCCACACATACAGACACACACACACGCACACATGAACCCTAACACACTCAACATACAGTTAGTACGTAAATTAAGTAGTATATTATTTATTTTTATACCTTTTGAAACATCCTTGTTATTTTGAACCTTTATTGTTAATTTATTAGGTCATAAAATTGGTAGAGGGCGCTGATTGCTGAGATACAGGTATAATTTCTAGTTCAGTAATCAGAGACTTCATATATTCACTGTATAATTATCAATAAAGCTTATTATTATTATTTGTACACTAATCTCATCATAACCCACCGCCTTGGACTGTATTGCTAAAATAGACTTTTTGACATCATCCTGAGAAACAGGAGAGAAATTAAAGGTAGGTATATTAGGAATTTGCAAAGAAGGAATGGAAGCCACATTTTGAGAGCGAATCGTAGAATCCAATGCTGTTACAGACGCGAAATGTTGGTTGATTTCATCAAGTGATAAAGAAGGACCACAATCCAATGTAGCTGGCCTGCAAAGACCAGAAGATCTAAGAAATTTCTACACTTCAGCGGGAGAAGAGTTGTTAATACAATTATGGAAATATCGGCGTATATATATATATATATATATATATATATATATATATATATATATATATATATATATATATATGTAGAAAGGGTAATTGAGTATAGTACAGAGACTAATTTTGTAGTAAGGAATAATAATTAATTCGTTTACACGAAACAGCCCTTTTACTGGAAATTAGGCATTCCATCCTAGTCCTCGCGGGTGAAAACACATCTGCATTTTGACTTTTAATAGAGGATAGATGTAGACGTCTATGAGCCGCAGCAACCACTTACCATCAGGTGGACTGTGCGCTCGTTTTTCACCCTTATCCAATAAAAAAAAGAATTAATTATCCAACGGGTCGAGGATAAACTAGAAACGGAATACGACAAACACATCGTTCCACGTCAGAGCCAAGACTGCTTTAACGGCGGCCGCTCCGTCTGTTTTATACAAGCAGGACGGGCGGCACCGCAGGTGCAATGCCGTAGGTGTGCGGTACACGTGTCGTTTACAAGAATTCTGTCTAGGTAAACCGACGCCGCCGCACCTGCAACGGTGCAGGTGCCGTCATATATTTATTATTTTTCATAGAGTAATGGTGACAAACGAGTACACAGTCCACCTAATGGTAAGTGGATGCTGTGGCTCATAGACATCTACATTGCAGATGCTTTGTCACCCCTGAGGTCTGAGATAGAATGCCTCGTTTCCAGTAAGAACCACCAGTTCTCTGCACTGACCATTCGAAACACATCAGCATTAAGCTACTATTTTACGCTGGTATTCTGTGAGAGCGTGGTCCCACCCCGGTCGAGCCGATCCATTTGTGCTGCAACCACAATATTGCGCTGGCTGTTAAGTTGTGCAGTTAAGAAAGTATAGATAATACTTATATATACTGAGAGTGGAAAGTGAAATACAGCTTGCTTAATATACAATGTTAAATTTTTTATCTATAACGGTTATATTCATTATTTTTTAAACTTACTAGTTTGCCATTATTTTTTAGGCATACGGCGGTACATAAAAGCATTATACAAATCCCACGTACTTGATAAATCACCACTTAAAATGGCAACCAACAAAAAACAAAATATTTTCATCATCATTTTAATCATAGAAGTCATTAATAATACCTTAAAAATTTATTACAATGATTTCACACTTATTTTAAATTCTGTCAAATTGTTTTTTGAAATGTTTTTGTTGACTAATAATGTTTATTGTCACCTTAAGTTTGCACGGTTGTAAGGTTTAGTTAGTGTTGCGTCCAGATTTAAACTAATTACTAAGATGATAATTTCTTATCTTTACGCAAACACTACACATAATATATAGTCACATTGAACATGTGCCTGCTATATGTCAGAGGTGTCAACGACAAGATTGGCTATATCTAGAAACGTGCTTCCAACAATGTTACTCAGTTTTTAGCAACAGTTAAGGCATAATATCCCTCTGCAAGATCCAGGAGTGTACAAGCTTGATGGTGCTTGTCGTCTTTCTTACATAGGCCCAACTAAAAGAACAAAAAGAATCCGCGTAAAAACACCTAGCTGACGCGAAGAATCGATGCTTCGGGAAGTCTGTAATCTGTAAAAACGTACAAGATCTCCCCTGTCACTACATCAGATTTGATAGACAACAATTCCTTGCTGAAGAATAGGGATTCCTTCCAAGGATAATTTGCAAGGCTATTGAAATAAAAAAAAACAATTCTAATAGAGAAAATGGCTGGGTGCAACTATCTGCTTGTAATCCTATATATAAGTTCATTCTTCGTAGATCGGATTAAAAATAATAATTTTAATCTGAAGGTAGCCGTGGTTAACTATGATATTTGTACGGCGAACACTCCAGTGTCCTCCTTGACCATGGGTGCTACAAAGTGCGCGAAACGTCAGAAATGCAAAATAAGTTAAATATACGTTAAATAAAACAGTTTTATTTAAATACTAAGATGATTTCATTAAGGTGTGATTGACCATTAACGTTTTCTGAATGGAATCTCTCGTTCTGTATATCGGTTTGTCACAAAATTTTCAAGATAGATGGGTCCTTCCCCGTTTCAGACAGGGTTTGCCTTAACTGCCATAGTGCCCATACAATATATTAGTGAATCACAATAGAATTGAAGTGAGCGATTGTAAAGCTAGTGGCACAGTGGCTTAGCAATGAGTTGCAGCGCTGCGGATCGCGGGTTCAAATCCCGCACTGAAGAAGTACTTGTATGGTCTACAAAAAATTGTTCCGGGTATGGATGTTTGTCCTTGTAAAATGTATGTATGTTTCCTCTAAAATACAAAAAAAATTGATCTGTCAGTCTGTCCAGACTAATCCTTGAAATGGCTGAATTGATTGTAAACTTTATGAATTGATAAAGAGTAATTGTGGAAGTAATCTAGGTTGTATCTTATTTGAAAAACTAAGTTTTTAAGAAATTGAAAAAATGATAAAATAAATGATCCTGATGATTATCTTGAATCTTAATGACACCAAAATAACAAAGCCTACCCAGGGGAAGCCGGGCGGGTCGGTAGTTTAATTATGAAATTGCATTACGTACATACATACTTGTATCAGAATACCAGGCGTATAATTACCTGCAACAAAAAAGGTGAAATTAGAAAATATTCCGCTAGCTCACATATTCTAATATATTACACTCACACTGGGCGTAAGGACAGAGGTCATTATATGCTCTATAGTGATGTAATCGTTCCACAATGATGCTTACACACCAAACAACAATAATTGATGCCTAAATCACGTTATAGAAGTTTCCGATCGACTCTGTATATCTATATAGAAGCTAAATACTAGCTAGGAGCGTTAGCGTTCCCAGGTAGAACACCACGCCCGCCGAAAGGCGACCTTTATGTGGTAGGACCACGCTGCATCTATATTATTTATTTTTATAGGAAAAGAAAATATTACCTGATGGTAAATGGTTGCTGCGGCCCATAGACATCTACATCTATCCTCTATTACAAATCAAAATGTAGATGCGTTGTCACCCGTGAGGACTAAGATGGAATGCCTCATTTCCAGTAAAAAGGGCCTCCGGCCACCTGCACTCACCAAGTGAAACGCAAAGGTAAATCTCTACTTCACGCTGGTTTTCTGTGAGGTCGTGGTACCACCCCGGTTCGAGCCGGCCCATCCGTGCGACAGCAAAAGCTGCCGCGTGGCTCTACCATTCTTAATAAATTATGAATGCAGCACGAATGTGTCGGCTCAACCGGGACAGGACCACACTCTTATAAAATACCAGCCTGAAATAGCAGAATAATTACATGTTTCTTATGGTTAGTATAGAGAACCGGAGATCATTTTTACTGTAAACGAGGCATTCCATTTTAGCCCCCAAGAGTGAAAACGCATTTTGCGTTTTTGATCCTTAATCGACGATAAATGTTTATGGCCGGCAGAATCTAAATATCAACAGGTAGACTACGTGCTCGCTTGTCACCTTTATTCTACATAAAAAAACGGAACATTTACTCTACTACGTGTGGTGGTGTTACTTATAGATACTGAAAGGATAGGAGATGGGCAAATTCTATTAAATAATGAAAAACACTGGTTGCTTACCAGCCTGCCAAGCGTGGCAACTATGGCAACTTTCCCCATTTTAATCTAAGTAATGGCGACGCCTACGTTCTTATAAGTAATGGGAAGGCTTCTAAGTAACAAGAAGGCATATATTCAGCTGTGGACTTTTGATAGGCTGTGATGGTAAAATGTCTACTTTGCTATAATATGTCATATTATTTTTGTTATCTTTTGCATAATATACTTGATTAATGAAATGATCATTGAATGCTTGCGCAATGTCTTTTGGAATCGTTATAAATTTATTATTTATTTTAATACATGTTATAAAATTTTTCCTAAACTCTTTATTATAACTTTTTCTGTAACTATTAACAATTTTCCAAGTTGTTTATGTCTTATGAAGTGATAAATTGATACTGTGATTGTTTTGAGCTTTTTGTGTTAATTTAATTATTTTTTTAATCTATTTGAATAAGTTCTTAGCATATTTTTATTGTTTTGATTAGGATTTCTTCCATATTGCCACAAAAGGTGACGCTTACGTTAACAACAAATTTGTAAGCCTTTTGTCTCCTGTATCCATTTTTGTTTAGTATTTGTTTAAATCCGTGCTCGAATAACAGAAAAACAAAGATTATAAAATAATTTAAATTCATTATAAAACTTATTAAAAGCCTCACCAGATGAGCTACTGGTATAAACATCTGTAAACATATTTTATCTATGTAATATTTCAATTTATTGAAGTTTTCTGTTGAATAATCCGTCGTTTTGTACACCAATATTTTAATGTGCATGTTAATTTCACTGAAAACTTAAATACCTGAGCAGTATGATCGGAAAGTCCTAAGTCTAAAATATCACATCTCCCTTTCCCAACATTGTGTATTATATTATCTATGCAAGTGACGCTACAGATTCTTGGTGGTTTGTTTATTTCCAATTTTAAATTATAACTATTCATTAATTGTGTAAACTAATAAATAATAAATATAAAAAATACTCTTTGTATTTATTAGTTTTTATTATGTCAATATTAAAGTCGCCACAAATTATTACTTTTTTATTTAGTTTGAAACAAATTTGTTTTAGCATTGTATCCATTTTACTAAAAAATATTTCATAGAATTGACTGTTACTTCTCGGGCTTCTGTAAATGCATATAATAATACTTTGATGTGTAGTAAGCTCAACAGCACAGGATTCAAAGATATTAGTTATAGACAGGTTATTTATGTTATTAAGGGGAATGTATGTATAATTATTCCTAATCAGTATACAACATCCGCCATGATGCTAATTTATATGATGGAATATTCAAGAATTCTGCATCAGTATACTTCATGTTGTGTTCCGTTATACATAATACATCCATAGATATATTATTTTGTAATAAATCGTTTAGAGTGACAATTAATAAGTCAGCTTTACTTATGAGTCCATTTATATTTTGATAACGCAAATTTATACTATTGTACAAGAAAAAACTGATTATGATCATTTTTTACAATATCGGAAGATGTATTTATATTCAAAGAATCTAAGTTATTGTTTTTAGATATAATACATTCTTCTGTTTGCGTAGATTTATCGAATAATTTGTTAGAATTAATACAATAATATAAAGTTACATGATTGTTTGTTATTTTGTATGTGTTAATTTTGTATTCGATATTCATTGCGTAATATCTCTTTTAGGAAGGAGCGGCAAACAAAAGTAGAAAAAAATGACTTAAATGGTATAAAACGATCGAAACCCATCTCTACAAACATACAGTTTTTATGACGATTACAAATATATATCTAAGTTCATAATTTTTTTCTTCATTTAAAAGTTTATCGTGTGGAATTTCGGATATAATAACATTTGTATTTGATAAACAATTCAAATAAACTTCTATATTACACTTAAATTCAAATGGATTTTTATCATTAATTCCCCCCATAAGTTTGATATAATCTTTACTTGTGAGTGACAACAATTCCTGTTTATATGAGGCTAATAGATCATACATTTTCGCACCCGGCTTCCATAGACAAGTGACTAAAAATTCATCTCCTATAAGGTTTTGAAGGCAGTGACAAACTCCTCGATCCTGTTGGTCTGCAATAATAATTATTTTTCTTTTAGTGCTGTATGTTGGGATCATGGGGCTTATACTATTCTTTACTATTATTTTTGTTTGAGATTGTTGCGAAGGCGTCAGGTGTGCAGTGCTAGTGGAATGATTCTCGATGTACTCTTTTATTTTTGTTGTTGTGGAGCATATTACATTATACTGTATGTTTTTATATTTTGGTTTAATTTTTCTATTTGTATGTTAGCTTCTTCCAATTTTTTTTCAAGTTTCTTAATTTTGTATTCAAGATTAATTACTTGTGTAATACTTTTCTTAGGGGATGTTGAATTTGTTTTTGTGGGAGTTTTATTCATAGCTATAACGTTTTTTTTTATGACCGGGGGAGACATTAGTGAATTTTCAGAAATACCAATTTTATTCAGCAAACTTTCTCTTTGGGCTAGAGTTTTTTCAGGTCCATGTTTTCTAGAGATAATCGCTCCTTTTCTTCGTTAGCAGATTCCAGTCGTAATTTTTATTCATTAATTTTATCTTGTAAGCTATTTGTGTAATCATTTTCCGCTATGAAAGTGTTAGGTAAACTTAGCGCAGATGTGTCAAAAGGATTCGAATAATTTATATTGCGTTCATCGATAATTATTGAAAGATTCGTAACGGATTTTGATTTGTGTTTTCGTAAAGTGATGTTTGCTTTTTCTATTATTAGTGTTTCTTTAATTGCATTAAGATACAAATCACTATAATAAATTTATTATATTATATTTAGAATATCCAGTACCCCATGTCTTCCCGTGGGTGTCGTAAAAGGCGACAAAGGGAAACAGGCAGGAGATGGGCAGCAGCATCTTCCTGGTAACGGCGAAAATACAATAAAAAACTGCGGTTGCCAACCCGCTCGCCAAGCGTCGCAACTAAGGCAATATATCCCCCATAATGAAAGTTACGAAGAGACGGCCCCCAGTTCCCGGCGGCCCCGCTATTCCTGGCTACGGTGACGACCATGGTAACGGTGGGGCAGGGGTGCTAAAAATCTCCGGTAAAGGTTCGGTTGCCACCGACGACGACCCAACTTGGCAACATACAACGCACGCACCTTGAGGACTGACGAGAAGATTGTGGAGCTGGAAGAAGAGATAGACAAGTTACGCTGACATATTGTAGGATTATCCGAAGTCCGACGAGAGGGGGAGGACACTGTAATCCTCGAATCCAGCAACTTGCTCTACATATATCACCGGGGCGGCGACCACCTATCCCAAGGAGGCGTCGGATTTATCGTCCACAAGTCTCTCGTGAACAAAGTTGTAAAGATCAGGAATGTGTCGACGAGGGTTGCGTATCTTTTACTCAGAATCACCAAACGGTATTCGCTGAAGTTCATACAGGTTTACGCACCAACCTCGGCAAACCCCGATGAGGAGGTGGAGAAAATGTATGAGGATATCTCTAGAGCCATGCATTCCTCCAAAACCCAATATACGGTGTTAATGGGAGACTTCAATGCAAAACTAGGCACAAGAGAGACAGGTGAGCTGAAAGTGGGAAAATTTGAAATAGAGCAACGGAACCCAAGGGGCCAGCAGCTGGCCGACTTCATGGAGAAAGAGGGACTCTTTATGATGAACTCTTTCTTCCAGAAGCGGCCCCACAGGAAGTGGACCTGGTCGAGCCCCGACGGTTCGACAAAAAATGAGGTTGACTTCATTATAAGGACCAGACGACAACTGTTCAGTGATGTCTCCGTGATTGCGAGGGTGAAAACTGGTAGCGATCACTGAATGGTTAGAGGCACACTGAACCTAAACGTTAAGTTGGAGGGGTCTCGTCTAATGAAGTTAACGCTCCTTCCCCCTCGTGCTCTAATCCAAAGTCCCGAAACCTTTCAGCTCGAGCTACAAAACCGTTTTCATTGCCTAGCAGACTGCAATGAAGTGGACGATATGAATGACGAGCTCGTGGAAACTGTCCATGCAGTCTCTTTATCTCATGGCTGTTAGACTAGAGATGAAACTACATTCTTCAACAGATTTGACAGCATACAGGCAACTGAACACACAGATCTCCAAATGCATGCAGCGGGACTTACGCAACTTCAATACAGCTTGTATTGAAGAAGCGATCGAGCGGAACCAAGGCTCCAAAGTCTTTCCCCGAGATCTGTCTGCCAGAAAGAGCCAACTGTCAAACGTGCAGACCGAGTGTGGCAGCATCGTTTCCGGGACACCTGAGATTTTGAGTGAGATTGAGAAGTTCTATGGGCAGCTGTACACGTCATCGTTGGAACCACACGCAAGTGTGAGGAACGATCCAAGAGCGAGTCTTATCCGACACTATTCCGAAAATATCTCGGACGTCAGTCTGAGCGACATTAGAATGGCTCTCCAGCACGTTAAAGACGGCAAGTCCCCGTGCGATGATGGAATTACATCGAAGCTTTTGAAAGCGGGTGGAAAACCGGTACTTGAATCCTTCAGAAGCTCTTTAATTCAAGTATCTATGGTGGCACTACTCCGGAGGCGTGGAGCAGAAGTGCGGTGGTCTTATTCTTTACGTAAGGCGACAACGCTCTTTTGAAGAACTACAGACTTATTTCTCTTCTGAGCCGCGTGTACGTGCTGTTTTCGAGAGTCATTACGAATCGTCTTGCATGCAGACTTGACGACTTCCAGCCTCCCGAACATGCCAATTTCCGAAAAGGTTTTAATACCATAGACCACATACATAACCTGCGGCAGATTGTACAGAAGACAATAATATATAAGTATAATCTGCCACTTTGCCTTGCGTATGTGGACTATGAGAAAGCCTTTGATTCCGTCGAAATTTGGGCGGTGCTGCAATCCCTTCAGCGGTGTCAAGTTGGCTGTCGGTATATCGAAGTGCTGAAATGTTTGTACAGTAGAGCATGGCTATCCGAGTACAGAATCAGAGTACGAAAACTATCCAACTGCACAGAGGTGTAACACAGGGTGACGTTATATCCCCGAAACTCTTCACCGCTGCATTGGAAGACGTTTTCAAGCTACTGGACTGGAAAGGAAGCAGTATTAACAACAATGGCGAGTACATCACTCACCTTCGATTTGCCGACGATATAGTCCTTATGGCAGAATTGCTAGAGGACCTAAGCACTATGCTCAATGACCTCAATAGTGTCTCCCAACGGATAGGTCTTAAGATGAACATGGACAAAACAAAAATCATGTTTAACGTCCATGTCACACCTATGCCGTTGTTGGGAACACTAAGCTCGAAAGTGTTGATGAGTATGTTTACCTGGGACAAATAGTCCGACTAGGTAAGTCCAACTTCGACCGATAGGTCAATCGACGGATTCAACTCGGCTGGGCAGCGTTTGGGAAACTACGACACATCTTCTCGTTAGACATACCTCAAAACCTGAAAACGAAACCGGCCATATAGCTTGAAGAACCGACAACCGATAAGGAAGAAAGGTTCTCGAGTGGCAGCCTCGTACGGGCAGGCCAATTGTAGGGCGGCCCCCCACTAGATGGAGTGATGACCAGGTGAGACATGCAGGAAGTCGATGGATGCAGGTGGCTCAGGACCGTGCTTTGTGGCATTCCTTGGGGGAGGCCTATGTTCAGCAGTGGACTTGTGAAGGGCTGTTATGATGATGATGATGATGAAACGCGATAAAATCCGTAAATGTAGTTTTATTTAATGTGTAGTGTTCGCGTTAATATAACAAATCATTACAATCTGACCAGTCTCGAACACAGGAGCTATGTAGCAAGCCTTTCAGTTTCTACCAGTTTTTACAGGATACATTCCTGAGTGTGCGCAGGAATTGCATAATTTCGTTCCTCCATCTCCCTTTTACTGTCGAATAACTTGAAGTTCGGCAAGTCTCCACTCCTTTGTTGTCGGTGAGTCGACACATTAGAACCGAACAGTTTGCTTAATTGTTCGTCATGTGTAGTCTCGAAGCAAAAAGTGAATAAGATTTTGTTTAATTAAATAATTGCGCTATACTATAGTTGGCTAAATCACCATTTACCATCAGATGGGATTATTAAAAAAGGCCATGCTTGATCAAGTAATACATCAAGAAAAACATTTTGTGTAGTTTGAATTTATTTATTATTTATATTTTGGCCAAAAGAATGAAATACATTTTTTGTATTAAACATTTAAAACAATCAGTAATCATATCGATCAGGAAAAAGCAGTCTCATTACATCTCCTCATCTTGGCTATACTTCTCTAAATATTCCTTAATTTTGGGTAAAATAAATCTAGCAGTTGAGTAAAATGCGTTTTGATTCTCGAGTACATTGGGCAAGTGACTGGTCAACCAATCTATGTCAGCTGGTGAGCTTATAAAGTCATTGCGCTGAGGCTGGAAGTTGGTGGCTGAAAGGTGCCACACATTTGCAGATTTCTAGGCAGCTCGTAGTCAAGTTTCTTAAACACATCAACGTTCAAAATTTCAACGCAATACGCCATATACTTTACTGACGTCCCTGCCGGAAAATGACCAATGAGAACGCGTATTCTTTCCGCCTCAACAGATACACGGTGGAAAAAGCTAATTAAACTCAAGAAATATCTGCAAACAATATCTACAAATATGTAATCCTTGCATATAAATACAGACTACAATTTGAAATATATAAGGTAAAAATTATCTATATAGGAGTCTAAAACAAGCCTGAATAACTTCGATCATGTATAAGTGAGTGTTGCGGCAGGTTCTTACTCCGACTTTGTCGTGATATTCCGGTCACTCAGAGTTCTTTATAATGAAGGTACTTCCCCTTACAAATATCCAAAACGATTGATCTTATTCAACATAGTGTAATTTATGATGTAATCGATTGAAGCTGGTATATCTTAGTAAGCGATTGATATTATAAAGAAATACCAGAATTTGTAATCTTTTGCCGGGTCGAGTTTTACGTGCTTCTTCGAGTTGTAATTTTTTCGTAATCCAATAATCGTTTTTGGGAATCCAGAAGTCATATATACAGATATGAGGTATGC
Source organism: Parnassius glacialis (assembly GCA_033319125.1). NCBI lineage: Eukaryota > Metazoa > Arthropoda > Insecta > Lepidoptera > Papilionidae > Parnassius > Parnassius glacialis. Next base: position 33,697,716 of record JAVANC010000014.1, read on the forward strand.
TAATCCAGCTATAGGACCTGCATCTATCCAATGATGAGTGCAAAAAGTTACAATAGTCGTCCAATATCCAGCAATATAATTACGGCAAATTATCCTTCATCAAAGAGGCCCATGTTCAGCAGTGGACTTTTAAGAGCTGAAGAAGAAGAAGAATGAAAGAAATAATAAATAACATAAAGAGATGACTTTAAGAATGAACCAATACTGTAAAGACAAATATCCATGATTTGCAAAATGCCACCCAGGAGCTTTGGACTCCCCAATCTTGTTAAAACCAATCTAACCAGTCCCGAACATAGGAGCTAAGTAGCCAGTTTTTCAGGTTTTTTTTGCAGGAATTGTATAATTTAATTCCTCCCTTTCCTACCATTGGACAACTAGACGCTCGGCCAGTCTCAAGTCTTTGTTGTCGACTTACCACGCCTTAGAACTTAAATCGGTTTGCTTAATCGTACGTCATGAGTAGTCTCCAAGCAAAGAGTTCATGGGCTTTTGTTTTGTTAAGTCCGTGTGCTGCATCACCAATTACCCTCGGGTGGGATAGTAGATTAGGTTTAGAATGATTAAAAAAGCTTATGCTTCATCAATTATTACATGAAGAGAAACATTTAGTGTATTTTTAATTTTTTATTATATATTTTGCCCAAAATAAATATATATGTATATATTTTGTATTAAATAAATACATTATTTTCTTGTTGTACATAAATAATTAAAAATATAAAATAAAGAGTAATTATATGATCAAGGAAAAGAACAGTCTCACTATATATCCCCATCTTGGCTATATTTCTCTAAATATTCTTTAACTTTGGGTAAAATAGATCTAGCAGTAAACTGACTGTAAGTTACGTCAAAGTGATTCCAAAGTGGATCCATGACGTAGTAATCCTCGAGTACATGGGGCAAGTGACTGGTCGCCCAACCTATGTCAGCTGATGAAGTGATAATATCATTCCTTCCATGAATAACGACAACAGGTACTGTCACAGCGCTGATGTTAAAAGGAGGTGGCTGAGCGGTGCCATACATTTGCAAATTTCTAGACGGTCCATAGTCAAATTTTTGAAACACATCAACTTTTAAAGCTTGACCGTACCACGCCATATTCTTTACTGATGTCCCTGCAGGAAAATGACCAATAAGCACACGCATTGTTTCCGTCTCCACAGAGCCTGGGTGGATAGAATCAATTAAGCTCAGGAAATACCTACAAACAGTATCTGCAATTATGTAATTCTTGCATAAGAATGCAGCAACCTCTTGCGCAATACCACCTAGGGGAAGAGCTTCGTAGATTCCAATTTGATACAAATAAGGTAAATTAGCTTGATAGGTGTATGCAATGAGCCTTAATAGCTGGGAATTTGTGTTAATTTGTCTTGAACCAGGTTGCAAAAGTATACCCACTCCGATTTTTGCATTGTATTCCGGTCTCTCAGAATTCATTATAAGGAATGTACTTCCACCTTGCGAATATCCAACGTAATTGATCTTATCCGATAATGTGTAATTTAGGATATAATCGATTGAAGCTGGTATATCATAGTAACCGAATTCTATTGTAGAGAAATCCCAGAATTTGAGATCTTTTTCCGGGTCTAGTTTTATGTGCTTCTTCGAGTAGTAATTTCCTCGTATATTGGGAACCCATAAATCATAACACAAGTCAGATATGAGGTATGCTAATCCAGCTTTAGGGCCTGCATCCATCTAACTATCAGAGCTCATGAGTAAGCCGTGCATGAGCAACACAGGTGGTTTCCTTATTGGTCCATGGCAATTTTTTCCTCTGGTTATTCTAAACATTGTCAGAATGTAATCATCTTCTGTAGTCACCGTGTGCTGTTCAGATGCGTACCCATATTCAGTAGCTAGCTCGGTGAAGTTGAGTAGTGAGTATAAAGGATATCCTTGTTGCAACTTCAGTTCTCTTGTTGTCTGTGCGCCCTTATTTCGGAATAATTTTTGAATCAAGATTAACAATAAAACTTTGTATAAATATGCCTTTGAAACCATTGTAGCAATGATCCACGTGAATTTTGTGTGGCATTTAAATGTAAGTTTCCATCTTTTTTTTTATGGTATAGCCTGTAAATAATTTAAAGTTAATAATTTGTTAGACAGGGTTATATTGTAATATATTTGTCATTTCAAAATAACCTGTAATCAAGACTCTTTTGTCTGCTATATACATATATTGCTATATTAAATGTTTTACACATTTTTTAAACCAGCTCAATTAAGAACGCCTTCGCTGTCTGGTACTATGCTCTTACTTTAAATATAATAATCAGTGCGTGCACTGCTTGGAATGTGTTCCTTTCGTAAGGGTTAATATAGTTAATGCAATTACTGCTACTAAGATTGTAATAATTTTTATTCTTAATAGATTACATGCATATAGCAACACAGCAGGGGATAATTATTTTCCGATATCAAACAGCCTGTCAATTTTTGGGGGGAAATCTGCCCCATGCACACTTTCTCAGACTGCCACACAAAAATAATCGTTTGTAACTACGAAAATCACACACAACCATTAAAAAAGTACATTAACACAAAAAGTACATTGCATACAACCATGGTTGTAACAACATTATAATGAAGACTGGACTTCATCTATTACTACTATAATTGCCTATCATTTAACTAATAATCTTAATGTTCATATAATTTTTAAAACCAGGAATACTTTTATCTATCACTGTTTTTTTTAAAAATGATTAGATTTGTATATACATATATAAGGAATACATTTGTGATGCGGTTCGCCTTTTTCATAAAAAAAGAAATTCTTGTATCAGTATAGAGAGGTAAAGCGAAATATCGCAGTAACATTGTTGTGGTGAATACGTAGCTCGTGAGAGCTTCCCACTTTCATATTTTTTTCTTAAGTTGATGCTTAATAAGTTCTATTTCTTCAACGCCAATTTTTTCAATAACCATCTATTTTTCTTTAGTTATCAAAGATTTTTTATCCAGATTCTAAAGGAACTTATTCAAGCCAGCAACTTTTTCCTTTAAAAAAAAAGAGGTTTAGCTTGGAGGCTTTTAATAATTTTTTCTAATAATGTGGGTGCTGCTGCATTTTACATTTTCTTGATGAAAGTACAATGGTGGGAAATGAATTATAATTATCTGATGTTTCCTTTGACTAAACCTGAAAAAGAAATAGGATATATTATGCTGTATGCCTAATATATCCTATTTATATGCTGCTATGGCAACTATGGACTGTTATTATTGTAATTTTTAAGATTAAAAACAAATAAATAGTACTAATATTATAAACAATTACTTACTTACGAAAGGTAACGCCCCATCTTGACGTAGCAGATCCCTCTTTGCAGCAAAAAAACTGAATTGTTGTTAACAATTTGGAATTTTTGTGGGACGTCAATTCAACCGCGCAACTAAATTTAGTCTAGTTAGCAGTGCGGTTGTAACTAGTTTAATTGTAAACATAGGGCCGCTGTGTCATATTATATGGACTTATAATTTGACACAGGTGAACACCTGCGTATGGCCACTACCGTCCGGTACGTCAGCGGTATGTGTTGCTTAATGATGGCATGTAATATTTATTGAAAATTATTAAAGCTTAAAAACTGTTAAACCAGTCCTTTGAAAAAACTCAAGGAAGGTTTGAAAAGACTCAGTCTGGGAAGTACCAGCAAGAAACCTATCGAAACACTGTACAAATAATAATAATTAATAAATATCACCTCAACCTCAGGGGCTGTCAGAGAATCCGCAGACTTGTAGCATCCCTTGGGTGTCATAAGGGGTGATAGAGGACAATTGAAACAAAACTTAGGCAGAAGCATCTTTCTGATAACAACTCAATAATTTTTTAACTTTTGGAATTACAATATACCTGTGCTGTGCAACCGCCTACAAGAGGCTAATTCAGTGAAGTTTTTTTTTATAGGAGAAGGGGCAAACGAGAATGCGGCTCACCTGATGGTAAGTGACTACCGCCGCCCATGAACAACTGCAACACCAGGGAGGGAATTGCAGATGCGTTGCCGGCCTTTTAAAAAGGAGTACGCTCTTTTCTTGAAGGTCCCTAAGTCGTATCGGTCCGGAAAAATCGCTGATGGAAATCGATTCCACAAGGAAGTCGTGCGAGGAAGAAAACATCTTCTAAATCGCACAGTGGTGGACCGCCAATCATCCAGATGGTGTGGATGGTATCGGGAGTTCTGCCGCGATGTGCGTTCGTGAAATTTGGCGGCTGGGATTAATCCGAACAATTCCTCAGAGCACTCCCATGGTAGATGCGAAAGAAAACGCAAAGGGATGCAACATCTCTTCGCAGTGCCAATGAATCGAGCCGATCGGAAAGAGCTCGGTCGTCGACGATTCAAGCCGCTCTGCGCTGGATGCGGTCAAGTGGAAGGAGCTGGCACTGGGGAGCCCCTGCCCAGAGATGGGAACAGTATTCCATGTGAGGCCGAACCTGCGCCTTGTAAAGTTGCAGGCGGTGTGCCGGCATGAAATACTGTCCCGCTCTGCTGAGCACGCCAAGCTTTTTAGAGGCCAATTTGGCCTTCTCTTCCAAGTGACCACGAAACTGCACGTCACTCGATATGTCGACGCCGAGGATTCCGATACTGGCTGAGGCAACTAGGGGAGTGCCTTGAAACTGAGGAGATACGACAAAGGGGTTCTTTTTAGCGGTAAACGCGCAAGCTTGTGTCTTCTGAGGATTAAACTGGACTAGATTTAGTCGCCCCCAGTCCGAGACTTTGTCCAGCAAAGACTCGACTTCAGACACAAGTTTTTTCCTGTACTCGGAGACGTTTTCCCGAGAAATATTAGGACGGCCGGTGTATAGAACATCACCAGTGCTGTTATCCGCGTAGCAATTAATGTTAGCAGTTAGCAACATATCATTGATATGCAGAAGAAACAGCGAGTTGCACCCGCGAAGCGCGATTTACGTTAACAAAAAATATTTTTCTCTCATAAACATTTAGGCACTTTCGATACTGATTTTTGAGTTGTAATAATTTTATTAATATAATTAAGATTCAATAATTGTTTGTACCAAACCATACCGTTTTCAGATGTACCGGCGGTAAAATGATCCGACATGTTACAATTGGTTGACACTGCAGTCGAATCAGCGTGATAGGAATGAATGAGGGATATAAAAGATCTACAAATTTTATCCGCCATATAGCTTATTTGACAGAAGTAAGAAGTAATTTTCTAAACTCTTCCTCCCAGTGGCAATACGTTTAGATCATTCTGTAGATATAATTACTACAATTAATAGCTTTTAGTTATTAGTCTAAACAATTTCGATGTGTTTCAGTTTGGACGCAGGGTGCAAAAGAATAGCAAGTCTTACCTTATCAGAGTATTCTGATCTTTTTGAACATGTTACAAGTAAACATGTACCACTTTGTGAATGTCCTATGTAGTTTAATTCTTTTGATTTCGTATGTTCCAGTATGTAATCTATAATAGCTGGTAAATCATAAAATCAGATTTCATGTGTTGAAAATTGCCAGAATTTAAGATCTTCATCGGATTTCATTTTATGTTCCCTGGAGTAGTAATTTCCACTATCATAACCTAACCATAAGTCATAGCAATCGTCAGAAGTGAGGTATACTAATCCAGCCTCCGGTCCTGAATCTAAGCAAGAGTCTGAAGTTAGAAGTAGGCCGTGTATGACAAACTCCGGTGGTTATAGTACAGACAAATGGCTATTTTTACCCTTTGGGTATTCTAAAGAGCGTGACATTATAAGCATCTTCTGTTACCACAGCATGCTCTTCTGTTTTGTAACCATATTCTGCAACGAATCCCTCAGATATCCACTCTTACTAAATAATTTTTGAAGTCCTCTATTTTGCATCATTATTTGCAACAGTAACAAAGAAAATACGCCAAATTGTTTTCGACATCATTTTATCTAACGATAATCTCACTTGTATAATGAGATCGATGTATCGACAATTAATAGAACATTATAAAACAACAATAATGAATTAGTAACATAACGTAACAGTTCATAATAATCTATCTTTGTTAGAGGTCTGATATTTTCCAATTGTACTTGTTAGTGTTTAACTTAAAATAATTGACATACTATTTATTTATCAACTTTAGCAGCTTTGCACACCAAGTACAAAAAGTGTACTTATTGCCATATGGCCTTATCTGCCAATCTACTTTAAGGGTAAGCAGAGAAGATAATATGGGTGCAAAATGCAAACATTTACGTTAAATAAAAAAATTATATTTATATATTAAAACAAGATGTTGTATTTTTTTTTATAGGATAAGGGTGACAAACGAGCACACAGTCCACCTGATGGTAAGTGGTTGTCATTGACATCTACATCTATCCTCTAAAATGTAGATGCGTTGTCAATCGTGAGGACTAAGATAGAATGCCTTATTTCCAGTAAAAAGGGCCTCCAGCCACCTGCACTCACTAAGCGAAACGCAGAGGTAAACCTCTACTTCACGCTGGTATTCTGTGAGGTCGTGGTACCACCCCGGTTGGAGCCGGCCCATCCGTGCGACAGCAAAACCTGCCGCGTGGCTCTACTGTATATAGGAACAATGGTTTAATTTTTTATAGGATAAGGGAGACTAATGAGCATACAGTCCACCTAAAGATAGGTGGTTGCTGTGGCCTATAAACATCTACATTTATCCTATATTACGAATCAAAATGCATATGCATTGTCACCCCTGAGGACTAAAAAGGAATGCCTCGTTTCCAGCAAAAAGGTCTCCGGTTTTCTACACTCACCATATGAAATAAAGCAGCATTAAATTTGTTATTTTACGCTGGTATTCTGTGAGAGCGTGATCCTTCCCCGGTTGCCAACCAACCCATTCGTGTTACAACCATAATATAGCTGCAGCATGGCCCTACCACGTTGAAAGAATGAACAAAATATCGTCTGAAATACTTTTTATTACACTCGAAAATCTGATAGACTAGATGTAGACCGTTTACTGTAAACTGCTTATTATCGAAAGGGCTGTTACACTATGAGAACAAAGTTTTTTAATAAAATTCCGGTTAGCATTAAAGATGATACAGAAACTGGTAAATTTAAAACCAAACCCAAAAGCTGGCTGTTATTAAAATGAATTTGTGATGTAAAAGACATTTTAAATAAATTTAATCTTGTTGCCTAAAGTTGACATAACTGCATTTTAAACTTTTATATATTTTTAATGTTTTGTATATATTTCATATGTCACTTTTCAATACATACTTAATTTGACACCTATATTGTAAATGTATAAATTAAATTTAAGTTCCCGTCTGTAATATTGAAATAACTGATTTCTATTAAGGTCAGAGGTTATTTGAATACTATTAAGATATAAATAATCAATTTTTTAAATTGACAAAACGTAAAATTGACTTCATTGTGATGTCTCAGAATTCGCGAGACTGAACACTGGCAGCGATCTTTGAAAAGTAAGAGGCACACTGAATCATAACATTGTGTTACAGCCTATGTACGTCCCACTGCTAGATACCGGCCTCCTCCCACTTCTAAGAGGGTTTTAGAACAAAGGAGTGTCCCGCCGCGCTGCCCCAATGCGTGTTTGCGGACTTCACATTTCTTCGAAAAATTTTTTTTTCAGACATGCAGGTGTCTTCACGATGTTTTCCTTCACCGAAGAGCACGTAGTAAATTAGCAATTAAAATTGCAATTGACAATTTCATTAATGGTGCCAGCTTTGATGACTAACAAATTTTAGAATATTTTCTAGTTTTTTTTAGTGAAAATTTTGTATCGTCGCGTTACCTTAACACATTTTTTAACTGAATTAACAGACGGGTTCATGGGCAGTAAAAGAATCCTACCATCTAGTAGGAAATTGCAGGTTTGTAATTGTTTTACAATTTTTTAGAACAAAAGTACATTGTAGATAATATATCAGACACAAAGAGGTTGATCACAGGAAACAGACAAATACGAGAAACGATGGATTTATTGCAAACTATAATATGCCAAGAAATCGCAAATTCTAAAAAGTTCGTCAAGTAGCAGTTAGTAACAAAACTATAAAAAATGACTTACAGCGGCTATAAAATAGACACACTTTCCTTCCAAGGATACTTTAGTTGGCACAAATCGTCATCTAACTCGGTCGACTTAGCTCGCTTACTTTAAATTGGAATAATGTATCTATGGAATAAGTACCGTGCATCGACAAGTTTTTATGTTATTCGTCTCATTGTTTTGTGTTCCTCTTAAAATTTGATGTCTATTAACCATGAATGTTTATAAGTACAAGTAAAATTATTATTTTTTATTTTAACGGGATGACAAACAAGCACACTGTCGATCTGATGGTATGTAAATGATGTAACCTAAAGACATTATATATATTATATTCGTAATTGTCAAACGTTTTTCATCGTCCAACACGGTAACGACGTATCTTCTCCGATACGAGCTCACCGATATGGGGTTGTGTAAATGTATAAAGTAATACCTAAGGTGTTTTTATTGATCGACATGACACCGATATATCATCACAAACAGGTTATCGGTGACTGTAAATGGCGGTATCATGTCCGCTCCCTACAGAATCTTCCAGTTAAAGTTATTCGTGTGACTCAACAGTGAAATAGTGATTATTTCTTCACCCCATATAAAATATCTACCACCCCATATGGTCCCGTGGTTGTCGTAAGAAACAAGAGGGGGAGACTAACCAGGAGGTGGAGACCAACGTCTTCCTTATTGCAACTGTCTTCAAGGCAAGAGTGAATAGGCTTTTGTTACGCTAAGACGGTGCGATTTACCATGTAGGGCTGCATCACCACTTACCACCTGGTGGGATTGTGGTCAAGCACTGACTTTAAATACTTAAAAAAACTGTGATTGCTAACTCGCCTGCCAAGCGTGGCAACTATGGCAAATATTTCCCAAATGGGAAAATATAACATGGGAAGGCCTATGTTTAGCAGTTGACTTCGATAGGCTGTAACGGATGATGATATGACAAAACATACGCCGGTCGGCGAAAAATTGACCGAAGTTAATAATTGTTTTCTAGGGGACTGAAAATAAACATATAAGTATCTTTAATCTTTAGCAGCGTAGTTTAGTACAAAAAACGAGTGTGTTTAACGATCATGATGAAAGTGAATTTAACGATCCATTGCTTTTGCACTGGGCTGAATGCCTCAATCAGTTTACCTTGGGGTGATGCAGAGAAAAAGTGAAGAAGGGTTAATAAAAAAAGTTAATATGAGAATACAAAAACAAAATAACAAAAAGTTTTATAAGGCATGGATATATATCACACGCGTGCACGAGCACACACACACACACACACACACACACACACACACACACACACACACACACACACACACACACACACACACATGTTGAGATCTGCATTTAGGTCGAAATAACAATTACAATTCATCAATGTCGATTAGTGGAAAAATTAAACTTTGCACAAGCATTGTCTTGATTCCAGATAGAAGAAATTTTTTTAGGCCTTAGAGAGAATACATTAATATTCATTTTTAAAACTTGCAGGTTAGTCATTATCTTTTAAATACCCCCGAGCACGTGACAAATTACCACTTAAAATGGCAACTAACAAAAAAAAGACAAAATAAATATATATTTTTTCTAAGTCATTACTAATATGTTAACAATTAATTTTAATGATTCAGAATTTATTTTAAATTCAGTCAGATTGTTTTTTGAAGTATTTTAGTTGACTAAAAATAATGTTTATTGTTACCTTAAGGTTACATGGTTGTAAGGTTTGGTTAGTATTGCATGTGGAATTAAGCAAATTACTAAGATGATTTCATTAAAAATTCATTAACCATTTATATTCCATAAAGTTAAATCTCGTGGTCTGTATATCGGTTTGTCAGAGGATTTTTCAAGACAAATAAGATATAGGCGTTCGCCTTTATAGAAAGGGTTAGCTTTACACGTCATAGTTAATCAAATATAAGAGTTTTGCTAGGATTTTCTACTGTACCGTGGAGACAGTTTACATACATAAATTTCACAACGACAAACATTCAGACCCGGAACAATTGTTTGTACGCCATATACTTCTTCCGTTCGAGATTCGAACCTGCGGCCCTCAGCGCTGCAACTCGTTGCTAAGCCATAGCCCCCATGGAGGCGTCAACCTGAACTCTTCTTGTCTTCGGTTTTCGTCACTCGCCATATGAAACTTAGAAGCATTTTGCAGCTTTTCAACGCTAGTTGGATGATTGGAGATTCTGTACCTCAGTCCAGCCGAACCATACGTACTGCAGGTATGAGAGCCTTTAATAGCCACATTGACAGTGGTGGTTACTAAAATCAGGTCTATATAGTGGTTGTAGAATGAATGGATCGGCTCGACCGGTGGAAGGACTACGCTCTCACACCACCAGCGTTTTTTTTCTCTTAATTTTTTTTGGGATTTTTGTCGAAACTACCTTATAATAATTACTGCTAACACTAGAACAAAATAATTGAGTGTAATTGTGAGTACTAGTGTGTGAGTATTACTAAACTAAAAATAAATTTATACTGAAGATGAGAAGATATTTAATCCGTCCTTTGATAAAAGCACCAGTTAACGTCCAAAACATTTGTGTTAAATTCTTTCGACACAGCCTGTCTACCTTTTTCGTTCTTGACACACTCCATCAACAAATGGTAAACATCGTCAATTTTGTTGCATACATCACAATTCAGTGAAGGTTTTTTTTTTCAATAAGACAGCGAACTTTGCTGATGGAATGTGACCAGAGCGAAGCCTTAGGGCTAACTTTACAAAATTTCTGCTGAGATCACTATCATTAAATCAAGTTACGCGATAAAGCTCCCTTTGTATAGTTCTATACCAGATGCCTTTCGTTTTAGATTTTTCTTTAAAATAGATGTTACAATTTTGGTAACATACACTTTTAAATTTTAAGATATTCAGTCGGATCTGGTATAAAATCACCGGCGTTGTTTTACCAGCGTAAAATAGCACCTTAATGATGCCGTGTTTCATGCGGTGTCCCTCGTTTCCCGTAAAACCTTTGTCCTAAGGGGTGAACGCATCTGCATTTCGATTTTCAATTGAGGTTAGATTTTTTTTATCTAGGAGAGGGGGCAAACGAGCACGCGGCTCACCTGAAGTAAGTGACTACCACACGACACTCACACGGTCAAGTGGAAGGAGCCCCGGCCCAGAGATGGGAACAGTATTCCATGTGAGGCCGAACCTGCACCTTGAATAGATGCAGGCGTTGTGCCGGCATGAAATACTGTCCCACTCTGCTGAGCACGCCAAGCTTTTTAGAGGCCAATTTGGCCTACTCTTCCAAGTGACCACGAAACTGCACGTCACTCGATGTGTCGACGCCGAGGATTCCGATACTGAACGAGGCAACAAGGGGAGTGCCTTGAAACTGAAGAGATACGACAAAGGGGTTCTTTTTAGCGGTAAATGCGCAAACTTGTGTCTTCTGAGGATTAAATTGGACTGGATTTTTAGATTTTTGTGGACCATAGCATCTACTTATCATCAGGTGGACTGTGTGTTTAGTCGTTTGTCAAATTTGTTCCTAAAAAATATGTACCAGTAATTCTACTAGCTCGGTAACCTTTTAAACTGGAAATTAAAAGTTTTTTTTATAGGATAAGTGTGACAAACGAGCACACAGTCCACCTGATGGTAAGTGGTTGCTGCGACCCATACACATCTACATCTATCCTCTACACAAGTCAAAATGCACCGGTGAGGACTAAGATGGAATGCCTCATTTCCAGTAAAAAGGGCCTCCGGCCACCTGCACTCACCAAAAGAAACGCAGAGGTAAACCTCTACTTCACGCTGGTATTCTGTGGGGTCGTGGTACCTCCCCGGTTCGAGCCGGCCGATCCGTGCGACAGCAAAAGCTGCCGCGTGGCTCTACCAGTGTTAAAATTATTAAAATTCTTAAAATTAAATGTGAATTAAAAGTAAATTCACTTTCAATTCACATTTATTTGTTCACGGTTCAAAAAAATATCATTATGCCCGAATTACTTTTTACATTATAATCTTGGTTTTTACAATATAATCGAGTGCATAATATGTTGAATACATATTCATTCAACATATACACTCAAAATTAAGAAAACTCGAAATTATATATAGTATAATATATATATATATATATATATATATATATATATATATATATATATATATATATATATATATATATATATTTATACGTGGTAGAGCTATGCTGCAGTTATGTATATTAGCTATCAGCTATACCATGGTTGTAGCACGAATGGGTCGGCTCGACAGGGAAAGAAACACGCTCTCACAGAATACTAGCGTAAAATAGCAGCTGTACGTCTGTAGCCGGATACCCTTTTTACTGGAAACGAGGCATTCATTTTAGTCCTCAGGAACGACAACGCATTTGTATTTTGATTCGTAATCGAGGATAGATGTAGAATGTTGAACAATGAAAATTGTCACCCATTCATATAAATATATATACAACGTGTCCCAAAATTCAACGATAAGCCAACACCGGAGGATAGACCTGCCCCGGACTAATCGGGGAAAAAAAGAAAAAAAATATATCCCAATTATATTTTAAGTTATATAAAAAAATGAAATTCTTCAGAAATTGAGACCGTTTATGATATTTTTTACTACCATGACCACAATTTTTAAATATTTTTTCTTTTTTTTTATAGGCAACCTGAATAGTACTGCTATCTACCACAATTCTTAAAAACTCCAGAATAACTCTTGTTTTATCACGAAAATTAATGAAACTTATTTTATTCCCTAAATTTTTTGAAGACTTTTACTTTTAACCAAATTTAACTTATCGTGGTGTAAAAAAAAAGTATGAACACTAGTATGGCAAGTTTTTTTAAAAATTGACGCAACTAACCAACATTCCAAAATGGTATAATACTCTAGGAAAACAAGTTATAAAAAAATATGGGCCTATTATTTCTAAACAGGGGCCAAATTCCTTAAACTGTAATTGTCAGTAATCACTTTTACTACATATCCGAAATGGGTTCCTGTTACAATTTCTAGGAATTCGAATGGGACATTAATACCTTAGATGTTAGAGAGAGATAGATAGATAGAGATATTTACGTTAAAAAGAGACAACAACAGGGCAGGTAGAGAAGCTGTTATTATTCTCAGCAAGTCGGTTCAGTACGCTCTGCTCCTTTGTTTACTGCGCACCGTTCCCAATTCAACTTACGTGGCCCTCGTACATACTATCGACTTTTGGCTTGGCTTTTTGGACTGGAATCGACCTGCAAACTTAACTGACCTGGCATTATTTGGACTGGAAGTGATCTGCAAACTGAACTGACCTGGCATTATCTTGGACTACGATTGTGTGTTTTGTGATTTAGAGTTCTGGCGAATTTTGGACTGTTTGGCGTTTAACATGCCGCAACCGTACACACCACAGGAATACGCTAATATGCATTTAATCTATGGAGAATGCCGATGTAATGCTAACGCTGCTAGCAGACTGTATCGAGAAAGATGATCAAATGAATGCTCAAAAATATCCTGATTATCGAGTGTTTATTAATGTGCATCAAGCGTTTTCGGAGGGTCGTATGCCATCCAATAGGAGAAGCGCTGGAAGACCTAGATTGGATCGCGATGAAGAAGTTCTCAATGAGATAGAAAATGACTCGACTACTTCGGTACGTGCCATAGAAGAAGCTACAGGAATCCCGAAAAGTTCTGCACATCGAATATTAAAACGTCACAAGCTTCACCCATATCACTACAGGCGTGTGCAGACGTTATTACCGTGGGACTATCCGCTACGGGTCACATTTTGCCGTGTAATGCTGCAAAGGCACAGTGAAGATCCCCACTTCCTAGACAAAATTCTATGGTCGGATGAAACAACGTGTAAGAAAGATGGGTATTTAAATCTTCACAACCTACATAGTTGGAGTAATGAAAATCCACACTTGATGAGACAAGACAAATCCCAATATCAATTCAAGGTTAACCTATGGACCGGCATATTAAATGGAAAAGTAATTGGGCCCTTTGAGCTACAAGGAAACTTAGATGGGAATAGTTATTTAAACTTTTTACAAAATGACTTGCAAGAATTGTTAAACGACGTGCCCTTAAGTGATCTTCAAAACATGTGGTTCCAAAATGATGGTTGCCCAGCACATTATGCCCGTCCTGTGCGAGAATATTTAAATCAAGACTATCCAGGGTCAAAAGTCTTCAAAAAATTTAGGGAATAAAATATGTTTCATTAATTTTCGTGATAAAACAAGAGTTATTCTGGAGTTTTTAAGAATTGTGGTAGATAGCAGTACTATTCAGGTTGCATATAAAAAAAAAGAAAAAATATTTAAAAAATTGTGTTCATGGTATTGAAAAATATCATAAACGGTCTCAATTTGTGAAGAATTTCATTTTTTTATATAACTTAAAATATAATTGGGATATATTTTTTTTCTTTTTTCCCCGATTAGTCCGGGGCAGGTCTATCCTCCGGTGTTGGCTTATTGTTGAATTTTGGGACACGTTGTATATATATATATATATATATATATATATATATATATATATATATATATATATATATATATATATATATAATATTACCGTAACGCGTGTAGACCATCTTTCCTTCTCTCGCATGTTTTGAAAGACAAAGAGATATTTTTGGGTTACTAGGATTAATTTTCTCCCAAGGAGTCCGGCTGGGTCCGTACCACACTCATACCTATTTTTGCCATCAAATATCAGTGCTAGCTAGCGGTTGTATAATTGTTGCAACACGAATAATTCTGCTCGATATGGGTCAGAACCACGATCTCACATAATAAAAGTGTATATAGGCATAATAAACGTGTAAAATAGTAGCAAAAGGCTGCTGTGTTCCGTATGTAATAAAGAAAATCGACCGACTAAGAAGTGCGGCAACACATTTTATTTCTTAATCGAAGATGACTTAATGAAGATGAGAACGATCTGACTATGGTCCACGGCATCCACTTACTATCAGGTGAACTTTTTTTTATAGAAAAAGGGTTACAATCGAGCACACAGTCCACCTGATGGTATGTGGAAGCTCTGGTCCATGGACACCTACATCTTCAATTAAGAATCAAAATGCAGACGCGTTGTCAACCCTGAGAACTTAGATGGAATGCGTCATTTCCAGTAATTAGGGTTCCGGTTCTCTACACAGCAGTATTAAGCTGCTATTTTACGATGGTATTCTGTAA
Source organism: Parnassius glacialis (assembly GCA_033319125.1). Lineage (NCBI taxonomy): Eukaryota > Metazoa > Arthropoda > Insecta > Lepidoptera > Papilionidae > Parnassius > Parnassius glacialis. The sequence goes on from JAVANC010000014.1 coordinate 33,712,989, forward strand.
GAGATTATTCCTTCCCCACTTAGCTGCAACCTTGGTTTTACCACGGATAAATGTATGACTGTAAATGTATGGACTGGGTATGTTTGTAGCTTTTATCTGCATATAAAACAAATACAGGGTTAAGGATTCTTCTACGCCACTACTACAGGCCACCCAATATTACATGGGTGTCGTAAGTATGTCAGGGGGAAATGAAACAAGCAGTCCGTAGGCCATCCGGGTTGTAATACGGAAGTGTTCCATATTAATATATAGTTCTAAAATAATGTCATCCAGACCGAATTTCGGGTACGGCGGCCAATCTAAGATAATAGATTATGTTATGTTATGATTAGATAAGATAATATTTGTAATATTGTTTTTTTTTTTAAAAAAAACGTTACCTCCACACTAGGATTTTCTCCTGTATCGTGGAGGCAATTTACAAACACAAATTGCACGAGGACAAACATCCAGACCCGGAACAATTATTTGTAGGCCATACAAATACTTGTTCCGTGCGGGATTCGAACACGCGGCCCCCAGCGCAGCAACTCATTGCTAAGCCACTGCGCCACGGAGCCGTCAAAATATGTTTATACTTTATAGCATTAACCTATATTTTCATAACATCACAATAAGCACATGTGTGGTGTAGGTTTACCAAAAAAATAATTTCGAATGAAAATAAATGAAATAAGATAACAATAAATAATCTCCGCCATTCCAAAATATAAAAAATGCACAAGGTTAATAGTCAAGTTATCACTTCTGCCGGCACTTCCGGAGTGCAATCCGTCGTTTTTTTTTTCACATCGATTGTTTGATTTTTTGATTTAAGTTTTTGGCGTTTTGTTTAGTGATTTCATTTGGAATATTTATTTAAAACAAAATGCATCTAAAAGAGTATACAATTGTCTATCTTTTCCTGCTTGAATTTTCTAAATTGCTTTTGTACTTCTTTAGTTATACACAAAAAAGTATTTTTTTAAACATGTTATATTTCGGCTAATAAAGGTCAAATGGTTCTGAAAAAAACATAATGATAGAGAGATGTGTAAAAGAAATACAAGAACTATATTTCGTATAGATTTCAAGTCATTTCACAAAGTATATCCTGAGAAAAATCAAAAACTGAAAAAAAATCGTTTGTCGTAGTTGCACGATAACTGAAGCAAAACATTTTAAACAATTAAAATGTAAATTCAAGGAGAGAAATGTATGCTTAAATAAAAAGTTATAAGCATTTTAAAATTACCAAAAATACATTTTTTTATTTTACGCGACTTTGTTGGAACTAACAATATACTATAGAAAATATTTCAGTTATTTAATAAAGTAAACTCGAGTACTTAATAATAGAAACAATAACTTAGTTTGAAGGAAGCCACTTACCAATGTATTGGCAGCAGGTTTTTTGTTTATTTAAGTAATTTTTTTATCAATAAACATGCATGCGATTTGTTATTGAAATTTAAAATAATATTTACAGACAATGTACAAAAAGGCATGCAAACAAAAACAGGCAAATGTTCCTTATTTCTATTTTCGTTAAAAACCTTTTTTTATTTTATTTTTGCACAAGTTTTTTATGTCAGGCTTGTGTAATATGCATGGCATTTTTTATCAATTTAAAATAATGTTTTTAATGAAAAATTGAATGGCATGCAAAATAAAGTCATTGAAATTTTAACAGCGTTTTTTGCAATTTTTGTCATGCATGTCACTACTTTACAACTTCCTGTTGTGCATGCCAAATTTGCTAACGTCAATAAATTATAAAAATTAAGTATTGTTCAAATGGCATGCAGTTTGAAATCACGGAAAAGTTGTAGTGTTATGCTACTTACTTATCATTTTACATTAATTTAAATCCATATTTCCATTCTGTTTCGATTTTCTGCATTCACTTCAAAACTGGATATTTTACATCACCTTTATTTCCATAGGATCCTGTAACGATTTTAAACCATAAGAACACAATCACAAATCATTTCTACTTCGTATTTTCACATTATCAGCACTTTTAAATTGGTGTCAATGAAGTCTACCTTTTTTCGATCTTTTAGTTAGTTTTCCTTAACTCTACAATTTCGGGCTTTGTGTGGGTAGTTGCGCTACCTTTTTTCCTATTTCAATAATATCTCCTTTTCCACTTAAATCTTGCCGTTTTCTTATTACAAGCCTAAAACTAAAATTTGACATGTTTTGTTATTGTTGTTTATTTGGTCTCCATGGAAATTATATTCAAATTTGCTACCGGTCTGTTGTTTCTATTTCGATAATTCCACATAAATACTCTTTCCTCTTGACCATTTACAAAAAATTTGCGTTTAATTTAAATAATTTTTCCGTTCTCTCTAGAAAGATATAAAAGCCGAACAATCGGTGAAGAAAGGCAGTCTTGCTTCCGTTCTCGAATTGGAAGCATCTTCTAAAGGCCTTATCCCGGGGCCGCTCTGCCCCGGGATCCTGCAAGCCTCTGTCCTACCTGAAGCCACTGGACTCTACGAACCTCTGCTCTATCTGAAGTCGCTGGACTCTACAAACCGTTGCTCTGCCTGAAGTCGCCGGGTTCCTACAAGTCTCTGTTCTACCTGGAGTCGCCGGAATCTGCAAACCTCAGTTCCGCCTGAAATCACCGGAACCTGCAAACCTCTGTCCCGCCTGCAGTCACCGGATCCTGCAGGCTTCTGTGATGTCTGAAGCCGCCGAGGATCCTGCAAGCCCCTGTCTGGCCTGAAATCGCCGGATCCCGCAATTACCACATTCACCGGAGGTCGCCGCCTAGAGACGCCCACGCCTTCGCACCTACGCCGTGCGTGCTCGTTCCAGGCGCTGAGAGCACACCTTGGATCTTCCGACTCAGCTTCGGCACTAATCTCTTTTTTTTATTACTTTTTTAAAATAATCTGTAAATCGCATCATCCATCCTCATATTCATACTCCATTTTTGTTATATAAAATTGTAAATATTTTTGAATCTTAAATATATTATTTGTTTTGTTGTATTTTTGTTGTTTTGCTGTTCTTAGGTTAGGTTCTTTCTCTTTTAATTGTCGCTTCACGACAAAGTTGTATTGAATTTTCACAACATTTTCCTAATATTTTACACCCTTGGTCATACGAGGGGTGCATGCCAATTTTCGTAGAGTATTTTTGAGATAAAAAAAACTATTTTTTTACAACGGCATGCAATTTGTAAACACGGAAATGTTCTATTTTTTTTTTCATTTCTACGTAACCCTTTGAGCCCCGTCGGCCATTGCGAATTGCATGTCATCAATTATTATAGCTTACGTTATATTACAAAGGCATGCAATATAATGTCACGGAAAAATACTAAATTTCTTTACACAAAGAGAAGCCATTTTCTTTATGACGGGCAAGCGCGCAAGGACTCGAAACCCTAACATCTTTCATATTTTAGGGTAAGTTATCAATTCTTAAAAAGGCATGCAGGAGAAAATGGGAGAATATTTTCTGTCACCATCTCCTAGTCTATATACCATCTCGTGGTTAACTGTACGTTAACAACGGCGACAGAGGGAAATGAAACAGGAGAAGCCAGCAGCATCTTCACGATAACAACACAAAATAATAAAAGCTGCAATTGCCATCCCGTCTGTTATGAGTGGAACTATGTCAAATAATGAGGCAATCTATGGGGAAAGTTATGATCTGCAGTGGACTTTTGACAGCTTGTAATTTTCATCACATAAAAAAATAACAAATATGATCCCAAGATCGGATAGATATAACGTACTAGATTACTTTACGCCACAATTTCATGACTATATTGAATGTAGATTTAAAAATTTAACTAAAAAAATGAATGAATTTGAAAGCGAAGTTTTATCGCGCGTTCACCGCATTCATAAAAACACAATGGACGTGTAACACCGTCTAAAGTCAAGCAATTTACGACACTCTAAAGCACTTTTTATGCTTAAAGAGGAATGAATAGCTCGAAGTTATAAAAAATAACTTATTTTTATGTTTGTGATAAAGAGTCTGGAATATTCAGTTCTCTTTATCTTAATCAACCTATAAAAGTCTGACTACCGTGTAGTGGCGGTGTAAGTATATGAAACTAAACCATTTTATTCCATGGGTGTCGTAAGAGTTGACAAAGAGAAATGTAAAAGGAGATGGGCAGCAGCATATATTTTTTTATAGGATCTACCTGATGTTAACAACTGAAAATAATAAAACTGTGCAGTCTCCTTAATTACTTTCTGGTGAGATCGGATAATTCATTCTGTATGTCCGAAATTATTCCTGTAGTTGTCTCTGCTATATTAACAGTAATTTAACGCGATCTGATCAAGAAGTTGCTATGGCTTTTGAGAAACATTTTACTGATGTTCCTTTTTTGACAACAAAATCATTAAATTCTTCTCCTACTGTCGCCGAATCATTGCTCAAACAAAATGTAAAGGTTTGTTCAAATACATTTAAATTCCATAGAGTACTGCCAAAAGATATCTTTAAATATTTTAAAACTATTGATGTTAAGAAAACGGCAGACTTATGGGGGATTTCCGTTAAAGTTATTTTATCTATAATAGATATATTACCACCTTATCTAGCCACTATATTTAATATAAGCGTCGAATCTGGTGTGTTTCCTGATTTAATGAAACATAGTAAAGTCATACCTATATTTAAATCTGGTAGTAAATTAGACCCCGCCAATTAAAGACCAATTTCTGTACTACCAACATTAAGTAAAATTTTTGAAAAAATAATTTTAGATCAGATGTTAAGTTTCTTTAATATTAATAAATTTCTACATAAATATCAATTCGGTTTTACAAGGGGTCGCTCGACAACTGACGCTAGAGTTGAGCTTATCAAACATATTTTTTGTGCATGGGAGAATTCAGAGGATGCTTTGGGTATATTTTGTGACCTTTCCAAGGCCTTCGACTGTGTTCACCATGAGACATTAATCAGGAAGCTACAGTACTATGGTGTCAAGAACACAGCGCTTAAACTTATTATTTCATATTTAAGTAATAGAAAGCAGAAGGTTATTATCAATGGTAAAATTTCTTCCGGGTCACCTGAACTAATGGGTGTCCCTCAAGGCTCCATTCTTGGCCCATTCCTATTTCTAGTGTATATTAATGACTTACCTTCTCTTATAGGGGATAATCATGATACTTCCTTGATTTTTAAACTTAAACGTCAATCATTTAAATGTGACGAAGTGAATAATGCTATATCAAAATTAGTGCATTGGTTTAACGTTAATAATCTGCATTTGAACGGAAATAAAACTAATTGTGTTAAATTTACAACAACGAATGTTAAAAATCTGAATACCAATGTGATTTTAAATGGGGAGAAATTGAGCCCTGTTGTATCCACTGTTTTTCTTGGCATCACTCTTGACGCAAAGCTTCAGTGGGGCCCCCATATATCCAAATTAGCAAGCAGACTAAGTTCTGCAGCCTATGCTGTAAAAAATATTAGAGGTCTCACTAGTGTCGAGACAGCTAGATTAGTTTATTTTAGTTATTTCCATAGCATAATGTCTTATGGGATTTTGCTATGAGGAAATGCGGCTGATTCAGAAACTATTTTTGTTTTACAGAAGAGGGCCATTAGAGCTATTTATATTCTAAAACCGAGAGAGTCTCTTTTTTTTAAAAAAAAACGTTACCCCCACACTAGGATTTTCTCCTGTATCGTGGAGGCAGTTTACAAACACAAATTGCACAAGAACAAACATCCAGACCCGGAACAATTATATGTAGGCCATACAAATACTTGTTCCGTGCGGGATTCGAACCCGCAGCCCCCAGCGCAGCAACTCATTGCTAAGCCACTGCGCTACGGAGCCGTAAAGCCTCGGCCGTTTGGTTTGGCCGAGGGCTTCCATCTGGTTGGTTTTTTTTTATTTATATATAATTTATTTTGGTTAGTATATTTAATATATATTTATGTATATTTATCATTTCCTCTTATAGATTTATTCAGCCCAAACAGATGAAAATACTTTATAAATATCCTAATAATAATAATAATAATATTTTATTTGCATGAAATTTGGTATGGTAATCCTCGATTTCGGCAACTTGCTCTATCACCGGGAGGGCGACCATATGTCCCAAGGAGGTGTCGGATTTATCGTCCACAAGTCTCTCGTTAACAACGTTGTAAAGATCGGGAGTGTGTCGACGAGGGTTGCGTACCTTATACTCAGAATCACCAAACGGTATTCGCTGAAGGTCATACAGGTTTACGCACCAACCTCGGCACACCCCGATGAGGAGGTGGAGGAAATGTATGAGGATATCTCTAGAGCCATGCATTCCTCCAAAACCCAATATACGGTGTTAATGGGAGACTTCAATGCAAAACTAGGCACAAGAGAGAACGGTGAGCTGAAAGTAGGGAAATTTGGAATAGGGCAACGGAACCCAAGGGGCCAGCAGCTGGCCGACTTCATGGAGAAAGAGGGACTCTTTATGATGAACTCTTTCTTCAAGAAGCGGCCCCACAGGAAGTGGACCTGGTCGAGCCCCGACGGTTCGACAAAAAATGAGATTGACTTCATTATGACGACCAGATGACAACTATTCAGTGATGTCTCAGTGATCGCGAGGGTGAAAACCGGCAGCGATCACCGAATGGTTAGAGGCACACTGAACCTAAATGTTAAGTTGGAGAGGTCTCGTCTGATGAAGTCAACGCTCCGTCCCCCTCGTGCTCTAATCCAAAGTCCCGAAACCTTTCAGCTCGAGTTACAAAACCGTTTTCAGTGCCTAGAAGACTGCAATGAAGTGGACGATATGAATGACAAGCTCGTGGAAACTGTCCATGCGGTCGGAGCTAAGTTCTGCAAGACCCGCCGCAGAAGAACACAAAAACTCTCCGATCACACTCTTAATCTCATGGCTGTTAGACGGGAGATGAGGCTACATTCTTCAACAGATTTGACAGCATACAGGCAACTGAACAGACAGATCTCTAAATGCATGCGGCAAGACTGACGCAACATCAATACAGCTCGTATTGAAGAAGCAATCGAGCGGAACCAAGGCTCCAAAGTCTTTGCCAGAGATCTGTCTGCCAGAAAGAGCCAACTGTCAAAGCTGAAGACCGAATGTGGCAGCATCGTTTCCGGGGCACCTGAGATTTTGAGTGATATTGTGAGGTTCTATGGGCAGCTGTACACGTCATCGTTGGAGCCACACGCAAGTGTGAGTAACGATCCAAGAGCGAGTCTTATTCGACACTATTCCGAAGATATCCCGGACGTCAGTCTGAGCGAGATTAGAATGGCTCTCCAGGACCTTAAAAACGGCAAGGCCCCAGGCGAGGATGGAATTACAGCGGAGCTTCTGAAAGCGGGTGGAAGACCGGTACTTGAAGTCCTTCAAAAGCTCTTTAATTCCGTCCTCCATGGTGGCATTACACCGGAGGCGTGGAGCAGAAGTGCGGTGGTCTTGTTCTTCAAGAAAGGTGACAACGCTCTCTTGAAGAACTACAGACCGATTTCCCTTCTGAGCCGCGTCTACGTGCTGTTTTCGAGAGTCATTACGAAACGTCTCGCGCGCAGACTTGACGACTTCCAGCCTCCCGAACAAGCCGGTTTCCGAAAGGGCTTTAGCACCATAGACCACATACATACCCTACGGCAAATTGTACAGAAGTCCGAAGAGCACAATTTGCCACTATGTCTGGCGTATGTGGACTATGAGAAAGCCTTTGATTCCGTCGAAATTTGGGCGGTGCTGCAGTCCCTTCAGCGGTGCCAAGTTGACTGTCGGTATATCGAAGTGCTGAAGTGTTTGTACAGTAGAGCTACGATGGCTATCCGAGTACAGAACCAGAGTACGAAACCTATCCAATTGCAGAGAGGTGTAAGACAGGGTGACGTTATATCCTCGAAACTCTTCACCGCTGCATTGGAAGACGTTTTCAAGCTTCTGGACTGGAAAGGATACGGAATTAACATCAATGGCGAGTACATCACTCACCTTCGATTTGCCGACGATATAGTCCTCATGGGAGAATCGCTGGAGGAACTAAGCACTATGCTCAATGACCTCAATAGTGTCTCCCAACGGATAGGTCTTAAGATGAACATGGGAAAAACAAAGTTCATGTTTAATGTCCATGTCACACCTATGCCGGTAGTTGTTGGGAGCACTAAGCTCGAAGTTGTTGACGAGTATGTTTACCTGGGACAAATAGTCCGACTAGGTAAGTCCAACTTCGACCGAGAGGTCAATCGACGGATTCAACTCGGCTGGGCAGCGTTCGGGAAGCTACGACACATCTTCTCGTCAGAAATACCTCAAAACCTTAAAACAAAATTGTACAACCAGTGCGTGTTGCCAGTGATGACTTACGGAACTGAGACCTGGTCCTTCACTGCTGGCCGTATGAGGAAGCTCAAGGTCGCTCAGCGAGCTATGGAGAGGGCTATGCTCGGAGTTTCACTGCGTGATAAACTTAGGAATGAGGATATCCGCAGTAGAACCAGAGTAACCGACATAGCCCAACGGATTAGTAAGCTGAAGTGGCAGTGGGCCGGCCATATAGCTCGAAGAACCGACAACCGATGGGGAAGAAAGGTTCTCGAGTGGCAGCCTCGTACCGGTAGGCGAAGTGTAGGGCGTCCCCCCACAAGATGGAGTGACGACCTGGTAAGAAATGCAGGAAGTCGATGGATGCAGGTGGCTAAGGACCGTGCTTTGTGGCACTCTTTTGGGGAGGCCTATGTTCAGCAGTGGTCTTGTGAAGGGCTGTAATGATGATGATGATGATGAAATTTGGTATATAAAAGATTTTACAGAACTTTTCGGATCAGTATGATGTTTTGCTATGGTTATACATAGCATGCAATATTTTTACATTAATATTTTAGGCTACAAAAATCCATAATACTATAGAAATTACAACCATTTAGCCACTGATACAATTTAAATTTATATAAACTCATATTTAATATTTTAAGTAATTAAGTACCTTATTATATAAGCGAACACACTTAATGATTTCTTATATTTACGCGAACACTACACATGGAAGAAAACTACTTTTACGAATTTTATCGGGTTAATTAACTTATTTTATATTCCCGACGTTCCAGTTGCTTTCCAGCAGCCATGATCACGGGTAACTGACCCCTCCCCCTTCTCCTCCGAAAATCCGTAAAAGTAGTTTTTTTTTTATAGGATAAGGGTGACAAACGAGCACACAGTCCACCTGATGGTAAGTGGTTGCTGCGGCCCATAGACATCTACATCTATCTTCGTTTGCGAATCAAAATGCAGATGCGTTGTCACCCGTGAGGACTAAGTTGGAATGCCTCATTTCCAGTAAAAAGGGCCTCCGGCCACCTGCACTCACAAAGCAAAACGCAGAGGTAAACCTCTACTTCACGCTGGTATTCTGTGAGGTCGTGGTACCACCCCGGTTCGAGCCGGCCCATCCGTGCGACAGCAAAAGCTGCCGCGTGGCTCTACCACTGTTAAAACAGTTTTATTCAACAAACACACTTAGATAAACAAATTTTATTATATTTTATTATTCTAGGATTATCGTTTAGTACAAGACTATATGAATCCCGGCGACTACGGCGATTTACATTATCTACCTTTGTAAACAACGTTTTGTGATTCTGTACAAACATGGATACTTCATAGATATATAAAGTGATGGCAGTGGTAAATGCCGGTTGACACCATTCCTTCAGTTTTAGCCCATATCTCGTTATTTTGATCAGTGCTGTTGCCCCACATTATGAGATTAACTGATTTACTAACATTTATTAACTTAAAATTACCATTTGATCACTTTTACCATATATTACTTTTCTGTAGGATAGACTGACAAACGAGCACACAGTCCACCTGATGGTAAGTGGTTGCTGTGACACATAGACATCTATATCTATCCTCAATAAAGAATCAATATGCAGATGCGTTGCCAACCGTGAGGACTAAGATGGAATGCTTATTTTCCAGTAAAAAGGTCTCCGGTTCTCTACACTCATCATATGTAACACAGCTAACTATACTATTAATGTAGTTGCAGCATGGCTCTACCACGTAAAACATTATATTAATAAAAATATTAAGTGGTGAAAAATTTTTAAGAAAGAATTTTGCCTATATTACTCATGTCTCTGCAAATTTGGCTGGTTCTTGCGAAATAACCCTGTAAATTCCAATAACATCCCAGAATATGCACAAGGATTCTTTGTAAAGAAGTTAAAATAATTTACAAACAAAAACAAAAACCACTTACTATCAGATGTGTGCTCGTTTGTCACCCTACCCTATAAAAAATATTTCACACACATCACAGTCCATTTTATCATCCAGCACCATTACCACTGTATTTAAACAAATATTCGCCTATCTTAGGGTATAGCATGTTTCTAGTATGTTTACTATACGGCACGTCGAAGTGGTTCCACAGTGGATTTTTAACGTATACCAATTCAAGCACATTAGGTAACTGATCTTTTAACCATTCCACGTCCTTTTTGGATACAATATTATCATTCTCACCATGAATTATTACTACAGGCGCTGTAGTGGCGTTACAGTTATAAGTTGTAGGCTGATTTCTGCCGTAAATTTTCATGTTCATCACAGGTCCGTAATCAAAGTTCTGGAATTCATCCTTATTTAAAGCTTGGCTGAACCACGCCATAACCCTGACTGATGTCCCCGCTGGGAAATGTCCAGTTAAGGCACGAATGGTTGACACTGAAATTGAGCCAGGATTATAGGAATCCAGCAAAGTTAAAATTGACCTACATATTATATCTGCAATGAAATAATTTTGACAAATATCATGTACGACTTTCTGAATGTATCCACCTTTTGGTAATGCTTCTAATTCTAGAGCATTCTGTAGAATAGGTTCTAATATTTGACAGGCTTCAGTTATTATTCTAAGGGCTTGTGATTTAGCATTTGTCATTTTTGCAGCGGGATTCAAAAAAATAGCGACACTCACTTTTTTGCAGTATCCTGGTCTTTCAGAACACATAATAACGAACGACCCGCCACTTTGTGAGTATCCGATATAGTTTAACTTTATAGATCTGGTGTAATTTAGAATGTAATCAATAATAGCTGGCAAATCATAAACACCGAATTCATTCAATGAAAATTTCCAGAATTCAGAATCTTTATCAGGGTTCATTCTTGTATGATTCCTAGAGTAGTAGTTTCCTCGTACATTGCCTGCCCATAGGTCATAGCAGTCGTCAGATATGAGGTACGCTAATCCAGCTTCAGGGCCAGAGTCAATCCAGCTGTCTGAACTCAAGAGCAGACCGTGCATAATTAAAACTGGGGTCCTTTGTACTGTGAAGTGGCAATTCTTTCCCCTTGGTATCCTGAATATAGTCAAAACATATCCATCTTCCGTTATCACAGTGTGTTCTTCAGTTTTATAACCATACTCTTCAGAAATTTCTGTAAAGTTAAGTAAGGAAAGTCTCTCATATCTGATATCGTTGTAGAATAATTTTTGAAATCCACCATTAACTATTTGTATTGTTGTATTTAATAATAAAATGTTATATATCCAATACGTTTTTTGTGCCATGTTTTGTTTAACAATCATTTTACTTCGGACGCATATATACTCGTAATATTTCAATACATAATAACTGTAGGCTCTTATAATATCAACTAGATGTCCATAATCTATTACATATATATTCAGATAAAATATAAAAAAAAACAATTACTTTAATATACAATGTCTTTGTTATAAAACACATTAACGTAATTAAAATTAGTTTTATATATGCGAGATACTTGTTTGCGGATTGCTTATTTATAACGGATGTTATGTCGATTACCTTCTACAGAATCTGTTTTCCTTATATTCATTCAAGGATTTATAAAACTCGTTTTGATTTCGTCTTTCTTTTTAGTATTTCATTTCCGCTACATACGAAGAATCCTTAATTTATTATATAAAACTATTTTTTACGGATTTTAACGCGTTTAATTTAACTTTTTTAATTTTTAAGTTTCGGGACCAGTCCACTTTCAGTATCAGTTTTCAGTCCACTTTCATAATAGAATAAGGGTACAACAATGCACAAAAAACGTACAAACGAGCACATAGTCCTTCCGATTATAAGCGGATGCTGTAGCTTAAAGACATCTACATTTATCCTTAATTTAGAATCAAAATAAAAATGCGTTGTCACCCATGACGACTAAGATGGAATGCCTCGATTCCAGTAAAAAAAATCTCTGGTTCTTTACACTCACCATACCAAATAGCCGCTTTAAGCTGCTATTTTACGCTTGTATTCTGTGAGAGCGTGGTGCTTCTCCGGTCGAGCTGACCCATTCGTGCTATAACAATAATATAGCTGCAGCTTTTTTCTACCAAGTTATAACTTGATAGAAAAAAGCTGCATCTTCGCTGAAGCTGAACATAGATAGTTCTATTGAAAAACTAGTTTTATGACAAACATTATTACGTAGGTATCTTCTACTCGTATATTGTTGCCAGCGTACTCATGTAAAAGACATATTATACCTTGTAATACGCAGTTAGCTTTTGTATATCATTACAAGATTGTACAAAAGAATTCATTAAAATATTAAGGAATTTTTGGATTAAAATTATCATCATCATCATCATTACAGCCCATCACAAATACACTGCTGAACATAGGCCTTCCCCAAGGAATGCCACAAAGCACGGTCCCTAACCACCTGCATCCATTGACTTCCTGCATGTTTTACTAGCTCATCACTCCATCTAGGGAGGGGACGCCCTACACGTCGCCTGCCGGTACGAGGTTGCCACTTGAGAACGTTTTTTCTCCATCGGTTGTCAGTTCTTCGAGCTATATAGCCGGCCCATAGCTAATTCGGCTTACTAATCCGTTGGGCTATATCGGTCACTTTGGTTCTACTGCGGATATCCTCATTTTTAAGTTTATCAGTCAGATCAACCCCGAGCATAGCCCTCTCCATAGCTCGCTGAGCGACTTTGAGGCCAGCAGTGAAGGACCACGTCTCTGTTCCATAGGTCATCATTGGCAACACGCACTGATTTTAAAGTCTCATTTTCAAGTTTTGAGGTATACCTGACGAGAAGATGTGCCGTAATTCCCCGAACACTCACCAGCCGAATTGAATCCGTCGATTGACCTCTTGATCAAAGTTAGACTTACCTGGTCGGATTATTTGTCCCAGGTAAACATATTCGTCAACAACTTCAAGCTTAGTGCTCCCAACAACTACCGGCATAGGTGTGACATGGACATTAAACACGATCTTTGTTTTGTCCATGTTCATCTTAAGAGCTATCCGTTGGGAGACACTATTGAGGTCATTGAACATAGTTCTTAGGTCTTCCAGCGATTCTGCTATAAGGACTATATCGTCGCAAATCGAAGGTGAGAGATGTATTTGCCATTGACGTTAATACCATATCCTTTCCAGTGCAATATCTTGAAAGCCTCTTCCAACGCAGCGGTAAAGAGTTTCGGGGATATTACGTCACCCTGTCGTAAACCTCTCTGCAGTTGGATAGGTTTAGTACTTTGGTTCTGTATCGGATAGCCATCTTAGCCCTACTGTACAAACTCTTCAGCATTTCGATATACCTACAGCCAACTTTGAACCGCCCAAATTTAGACGGATTCAAAGGCTTTCTTATAGTCAAACCCCTCAGTTCTCCATGCCCATGAATGCTCTAAAGCACGTGAAACGTCGGAATACAGTTTAATAAGTAAAAATAAGTTGATATCGCGATAAAATTCGTTAAATTACTTTTAATCATCGTATAGTATTCAAGTAAATATAAGAAATCATTAATCTTCTGTATATTTTTCATTACGAAAATGCATGAAAAATTAACACTATACGGAAATACACTTCTAAATACAATCTAAGAGTATTTTTTTAAATTCTGTCACAAAAATACGTTTTAGTAATTTATTGTTTTACATTTAAGTTAAAGCATTTAATTGAGTGTAAATTTTTTTAAGATTGTATGATTTATCTATCACTAAAATAATGTGACATTTAAAATGTTTTCAATTAATTAACATAGCCTTGGTATTTCCGTATATATTAAGCTTTATGCGGCAGATCCGTGTTATTTTTTATTTGGTATTGGACTCATGCTGTAGTACTATTGCCAGTTTCAAGTATATTAAGAAATTATCCCTTAAAATAATTTGTTTCGAAACCTCTTCACAATACGTTGATGCATTACATTGTGAACTTTGCGGGAGATATTAACGGCAGCTTGAGCCAGCAGACAGTCGATGCTGATATTATATCAGGGAACCTAAGCAGAACTTCATCTTATTAATTTTTTTTTGTTGTTTTTCTCTTAAAAAAAAACGTTACCCCCACACTAGGATTTTCTCCTGTATCGTGGAGGCAGTTTACAAACACAAATTGCACAAGGACAAACATCCAGACCGGAACAATTATTTGTAGGCCATACAAATACTTGCTCCGTGCGGGAATCGAACCCGCGGCCCCCAGCGCAGCAACTCATTGCTAAGCCACTACGCCACGGAGCCTCAATATCTTGAGGTTAACATCGCCATCGCAGCACTTCTTTTATTATTTTCACGAAAAGTTCATTCACAGATATTTAATATACAAAATCGCACCTATTTTACGTATAAATATCTACTTAAACCATTATTTAAACTATAAACAGGAGCAGCAATCAACCACCGCGGTCCAGTTCCCACTGAAACTCCAACCGACACGTGTTGATTGGTATTTTGTGTACGTTGCAGAAACAATTATATTTTTTACAACAATATTTTTTACTTAATGATTTCATATATTTATGCGAACACTACACATTTAAATAAAACTAATTTTACGGATTTTATCGCGTATATTAACTTATTTTACATTCAACATCAAATCCTCGCTAAAGAACACCGATTCCTTCCAAGGATGATTCGCGACGCTATTGAAATCAAGAAACACCCTAATTTCAATAGAGAAGATGGCTGAGTGCTACCATCTGCTTGGGATCCCATAATTAATAAAATTAAATCCCAACCCAAGCATACAACTGCAAGACTTCATGATACTGTAAGATACTGTTCATACTGCGTAGATCGGAACAAAAATTAATAATTTTTAATCTGGAGGTAGCCGTGGTTAATTATGACATTGGGACGTCATACACCTCAGTCCCTCCCGTGATCATAGGTGCTGTAAAGTGCTTGAAACGTGGGGAATGTAAAATAAGTTAATATACGCGATAAAATCCGTAAAATTAGTTTTTGTTTAAATATCTTTTACTTATAAATGGCTGTTGGCAAGTTACAGAAAAATAGCATAACGGAAAATAAAAATATGTCAATAAACCGATTATATCAACATACCTTTTACTTATAAATCCTCCCTCAAGGAATGCATGTCTTACTAGGTCGTCACTCCATCTAGTGGAGGGGCCGCCCTACACTTCATCTACCGTTAAGAGGTGTAATGTTATGCTACTTACATATCATTTTGTATTATTTTTCCATTCTGTTTTTGATTTTCTGCATTCATATTTTGTATCACCTTTATTTCCATAGGATCCTGTAACGTTTTTACACAATAACAAATAATTTTCACTTCGTATTTTCACGCTATCAGCACCTTTTAAATCTCTGTCGATGGAGTCTTACCTTTTTCGATCTTTTATTGAGTTTTCCGTAACTCTGCAATTTTAGGTTTCGTGCGCGCTGACGCGCTTTAGTTTTTCCTATATGAATAATATCTCATTTCTTACTTAAATGTAACTGTTTTTCAATTATATACCTAAAACCAAAAATTTATATTTTTGACAACCATTATTTATATGGTTGTTATGGTAACTTTTATTCAAATTCGTCACTGGTTTGATGTTCTTAGTTCGATATTTTCACATAAATACTCTTTCGCTCTAGGTCATTTACAATAAATTTCCTTTTAATTTAAATAATTTCTCGTTCTCTCTAAAAAGGTATAAAAGCCGAACAATCGGAGAATACAGGGAGTCTCGCTTCAGTTCTCAAACGAGAAGCATCTACTAAAGGCCTTATCCCGGGGCCGCATTGCCCCGGGATCCTGCAAGCCTCCATCTACATTTGAAGTCGTCGGCGTAGTCTGCTTCAAGCGCGGGGCCACACTACTCCGGGCGCTACGACTGCTTGCTCCAGGCGCTGAGTGCACCTACTGCCCGTGCTACCTTTGGGCGCTACGACTGCTTGCTCCAGGCGCTGAGTGCACCTACTGCCCGCGCTACCTTTGGGCGCTACGACTGCTTGCTCCAGGCGCTGAGCGCACCTACTCCAGGCGCTACGTGCGCCGGCTCCGGACGCTGAGTGTGCCCAGACCAGATGCTGCGTGCCGTCGCCGCCAGGAAACTTCAAGCTCCGCGTGTGCCTACTACTACTCCAAGCGCAGCGTGTGTCACTTCAACCTTTAGGCTCCACTACAACACTATATTCTCCTATTCTCCTATCTTTATTTTTTTAATCTAATTGTAATCTCACTTCATCCATCATCATCATTATATTTCATTTTTTTATAAAATTGTAAATACCTTTTTAAAAATTTAAATATATTATTTTCTTGTTCTACTTTTTTTGTTTTGTTGTTCTTAGGTTAGGTTCTATTATTTTTTTTAATTGTCGCTTCACGACAGAGGATGCCACTCGAGAACACTTCTTGCCAATAGGTTGTTGATTCTCCTGGTTATATGTCCGTCCGATTGCCACTTCAACTTACTAATCTGTTGGGCTATGTCGGTTACTCTGGTTCTGGATATACTCATTTTTAAGTCTATTACGCAGAGAAACCCCGATCCAGCCCACTCCATAGCTCGCTGAGCGATCTTGAGCTTCCTCATATGACCAGCGGTGATGGACCACGTCTCATATCCTAATGTCATCACTGGCAAGACGATCTGGTTGTAATACAATCTCGTTTTTAAGTTTTGAGTTATACCTTAATGTATATCTATAACGGATAATGAAATATATTTCAAAATTACAGCCTTAACATGACCCGCAGCTGGGCGCATGCCTTCTTTTATATATGAGAGGGTTTTGAGGCAAGGAATTGCCGCTGCGTTGCCAAAATATATTCGCGGACTGTACATTTTCTCTCTTAATTATCCACTAAAATGAATCTTCAGTTCTCTACATTTACCACACAAAAAACAGCAGCGTTAAGCTGTTACTTTACGCTGGTATTTAGTGAGAGCACGATCCCCGGTCGAGTGGACCCATTCGTGCTGCAAACATGTAGCTGCTGAATAGCTTTACCATGTTTTGTGCACATACATGAAATTATCGTAAATAGACTGAGATGCAGAAGATGATATTTTTATTTATTTAACTTTTACGTGGTACGCCGGCCTTTTGTTTTTCAAACTTGACTTATACAGTGTTGAGGTCTAGACATAAAAATGTTTATTATATTTCAAAAAGCCAGTAGTACTAACGGTAAAAATTGTTATATAGTGTATTTGTAATTCTTGGGTAAAAACTTAATAATATTTTTAACTTAACTATAAAATAATATTGAGCATAATTCGGACAACAAATAAAACACGCGGAGGCACATACTGAGCCTACTTTGGGTGATTTTATTTTACAAATCTATGGTGGGGCAGTACCATCAACCCAGCGTATAGGTAAATCTTCCAATTATAAGTGACTTAAAGCTTTGTTTAGGTTCGGATTCTATTGCATTTAATTTAAATTTTTAATTCTCGACGTTTCGGATGCTTTACAGCACCCATGGTCACGGGATGTTTATTTTTGGTCCGATCTACGCAAAAAAAAATAATATTTAAAAACTGAAGGTAGTCGGGCTAACTATGACATCGGGACGTCAAACATCTTAGTCTCCTCTGTGACCATGGGTGCTGTAAAGCGACCGAAACGTAGGGAATTAAAAAGTTAAATTAAACGCGATAGAATCCGTAAAAATTAGTTTCATTTAATGTTTAGTCTTCGCGTAAATATAAGAAATCACTATAAACAATATATTAATAAATCCAATTGAGCATGCCTTAAGCGAATTAAAAAAATTACGTATAACATGATTATACGTAATTTTTTCAAGTAGTTTAATTACACACAAGTTGTCACTAGAAACCTTATAATTATTACTATACTTCAACTTTTCCGATAATATTATGTCAAATATCAATGTAAAAAAAGCTTGAAAGTTAAAAAAATCAAAAATGCACGTCTTATAATGCTCATATGATCGTGAAAAAATTAAAAAAAATGTAAATAGTAGTTCTATTCGTCAAAGAGTTCCAGTAGCAGTGACTGAAGTACACTTTTAAGTCACTCTATCAAGTCCGGAGGTAAGGTCTCATCATAATTACCAAAACGAGGTCAAGCTCAGCACATCTAGTTTTCCTCGTCGAGGAGGTCCAGTAGCAGTTATCAAAGTACATTTCCAAGGCACTTTATCAAGTCCGGAGGTAAGGTCTCATCATAACTAACAACAGAGGCCAAACTCGGCACATATAGTTCTCCTCGTCGAGGAGTTCCAGTAAAAGTTATCAAAGTATACTTTCAAGTCACTCTATCAAGTCCGGAGGTAAGGTCTCATCATAACTAACAAAACGAGCCCAAACTCGGCACATCTAGCTCTCCTCGTCGAGGAGTTCAAGTAGCAGTCATCAAAGTACATTTCCAAGGCACTCTATAAAGTCCGGAGGTAAGGTCTAATCATAACTAACAAAACGAGTCCAAACTTGGCACATCTAGTTATCGTTGTCGAGGAGTTCCAGTGGCAGTCTTCAAAGTACACTTTGAATTCACTCTATTAAGTCCGGGGGTAAGGTCTCATCATGACTATCAAAATGGAGCCAAACTCGGCACATCTAGTTCTCCTCGTCGAGGAGTGCCAGTAACAAATACCGAAGTACTCTTCTAGATCTATAAAGTCCAAGACGTATAAGTATATTTTCTATAAATCCTGCGTGCTTTTAGGGAAACAAAATATTGTAATAAAAATCTGTGATTATAAAAATAATAATATCTTACCTTGTTCAAGTATATATCAAAATTGTATTTTGGAATATATTATAATATTTCTACGGCGATCGTTTTCGCTGCAAACAAGCAATACAATATCCACTCATTACGGCAACCGAGGCCGGAATGATGAATGTTGACGAATGACGGAGTGAAACAGTGTATTTAGTAAAATAAATTAGGTACAAGCTTCACCAACCACCGAAAATTTCGCCGTTTCTTAGCCGAAAAATATTAATTATAATTAAACAAAACGAAATTAGACTGCCATTTACTTTCCATCGCTTCCCACATGATAGATGAAGAGTTTTAAATATAGACTGAGTTGAACAATTGATATTTTCAAAAGTTATCGTGTTTACGAAGACCGCATACTTGATAAATCCACACCATTAGTCACTAAAACCCCTTTTTTATGTAAAATTAGCAATTAATTGATTTAAAAAAAAAATATAAGATCAAAAATCATTTATATTTCTGACAATGTGCTTATTATATCATTTATATGTATGATATGATTGCAAGATACGATTTCATGCGACAAAACGTTGGAATTTTAATTTTTAGACCCTCGCGCTTTGTGCTTACGGCATGCAAAATATATATTTTTTAAACAATCGGATATTGACTTATTAATTACTACGACAGTTGACTAAAATGTTCAATTAAATAATTAAAACAGAGTTTCTGCTTGAAATAGAAATAAGTAAATTATATGATTGTCGATATTATTATTTTTTTATAGATTAAGGGTGAAAAACGAGCACACAGTCCACCTGATGGTAAGTGGTTGCTGCGGTCCATAGATATCTACATCTATCCTCTGTTACAGATCAAAATGCAGATGCGTTTTCACCCGTGAGGACTAGAATGGAATGCCTCATTTCCAGTAAAAAGGGCCTCTGGCCACCTGCACTCACCAAGCGAAACGCAGAGGTAAACCTCTACTTCACGCTGGTATTCTGTGAGGTCGTGGTACCACCCCGGTTCGAGCCGGCCCATCCGTGCGACAGCAAAAGCTGCCGCCTAGCTCTACCACTGTTAAACAGATTATTACAACATAATCCCAGAAAATATACAAGTTATCTCTAATACAGTTTATTTTTTTGTGTTTCTTGCTAGTTCTTTCCAGTTTAGAGGATTTTATTCCAAATCAGTCATCAAAGAAAAAAATGACTGTCAATAAAATATTTCAATCCATTATAATATATTCATAACCAGAATTTGTATGTATATATTTAAAGCATAATGAAAACACTGATTGTGTGACTGTGTTTATAAGAAGTTAATTTTATTCTATTTAATTGTACAGAATATTATATTGTATATCATAATTTAAAATAAAAGTTTCTTGCTCTTATCTTCCTGGACTACATTATCCTCACTCAGATTCACTCCAAGATATTTTTTCTGCAAGCCTTGAGAGAGGATTGATAAGTTGTTCTAAGCGCAGTAAAGTAAAACTTAACTTAAAAAACTGTAATCCGACTTCAAACAACTAAAAGTAATAAAATAATTTCACATTCTGATGGCGTGGTTTTAATACTTCTATACAATATGTCTTAGAACTGTTTTTAATTTGTTTGAAGTCGGCTTTTACTTTTTAATAAAAGTAAATTTTTTTACCCTTTGTGTCGACTGAAATATATCTCAAACTAAATGTGGACTAAATAGTCCCATTGAAAATTTTATCCATTATGCCACTCTAGGGAGTATAATTTTTTTATTCCAAATTTATATAGGTTCACCCAAAATATGTCACCAAAATCTGTTCAAAATTGAAGACATATCGCGTAATTTATATGCCATCAAAAACATAACTTGTAAAAAAAGCCAAGGCTCGCAACTCAGTTCTTCTACCGTAAAAAGTTGTGAGATCCATGTAATACCAAGTCGGTTAATTTATTCAGTCCATATATTGATACATAGATTGACTTGGCAATCGCACTAAACAATCTTATTTAATATAATATTTAATAATTACATATATAGGTACACTGATTCATTCACTGCAAATGTAACTTTGTAATACTATATGTTTATATGGGATTACAAAGTTATTTATGCAGTTGGTATATCTCAAAAACTAGACCGAAATTGTAAAATATTTTAATTTTTCCTTGATTTACATATTAAACAATAATAGTATTCCAAATTTGAAGTTTCTATGTCTGCCTTGTGCCTCAGAGTTTTGATGATCGGTTAGTCAGTGAGTGACAAAATTAAGAAATTTTGACTAGTTATAATTCTTAAACTACTAGTTCAAATTTAATGAAATTTGAAATATACTGAGTCTATACAATGCCTACTTGGTTAGTAAAAATTCAGGCTTCTAGTTTTATCCATTACGAAGTTATAGGGTTTCAGAAATGGCCTGAACTGCTTCGAGAAAAGGATGGTACGGCCGTGCCGCTTTTTTGCTCGACTTGGCGGGGGCACTGCCGTGCCCCCAGATATCACTTATTAACGACCATTATACAGACCCATCTTAACTATACTTCTGTAAATATTCATGGATTTTTGGAAAAATTGATTTTTTTGTGTATTAACTAAATGTCGACTAAATAAATCCATTCAAAATTTTATCTATTATTATGCGATTCTAAGGAGTAGAATTTTTTTTCCGTATTGGATTACCCACCACCATTTTTTCTAAGAAAATAATCACTAAAATTGATTTACATTTGAAGAAGGTATCGGGTAATTTACGTATCACTTAATAAGTCATCTTTATACAGACCCATCTTTACTATAATTCTGTAAATACTCGTTGATTTTTGGAAAAATCGTTTTATTTGTATATTGGCTATAGCAGTTATCGAAGTGAGTCCATGTTAGCCGTCTTACTTGATAAACCTCTATCAAATTTGGCAGTTGACTCGAAAGCCATTGAACATCCTTCGGATCGACCAAGAAATCGTTTTCACTATATATTAATACAACAGGAGT
Source organism: Parnassius glacialis (assembly GCA_033319125.1). NCBI lineage: Eukaryota > Metazoa > Arthropoda > Insecta > Lepidoptera > Papilionidae > Parnassius > Parnassius glacialis. Next base: position 33,734,941 of record JAVANC010000014.1, read on the forward strand.
ATTGGTACGATTGAGGTTATAAAGAGGTGGTTGAACGCAGCCATACAATTCCAAATTTTTACTTGGGCCATAATCGTACTTTTGGAACCTACCTGCCATTCCGTTTTGACCATAGAAAGCTAAATTTCGAGCTGACGTTCCACCAGGAACATGGCCAAACAACACTCTTATCGTTTGAATTAAAATTGAACCCGGATCATAAGAATCGATTAACGCCAACGCTGCTCTACACACAGTTCCTGCCAAAATATTATCTTTGCAAAAGAAAGAAGCCGCTTTTTGAATCAATCCCCCTTTTTGAAAAACTTCCAACTCATGTGGACTACTTAAAAGTGGTTCTATTGTCGCATAAAACCGAGTCAACAACTGAAAAGGTACAGACCTCGTGTACTTCACTCTTGCAGCTGGAGCTAGCATTATGGAAACTATTATTTTGTCGCAGTATTCAGAAATTTCGGAGCACATGGTGAAAAATATCCGGCCACCCTGTGAGTATCCAACATAATTTAATTCCGAAAATCCCGTCTCGTTTCGCATGTAGTCAATAATAGCTGGGACGTCTATCTTTCCCATTTCATGCGTGGTAAAATTCCAAAACTGTGCATCTGTATCTGGATTGAGATGAACGTTTCTTCGTCCATAATACGTGCCACGCACATTTCCCACCCACAGATCATAGCACGCGTCTGATATAAGAAACGCGAGGCCAGCTGATGGACCGGTATCTAACCAAGAATCCGAACTCTGTAGCAGGCCGTGCATAAGCAACACCGGGGGTCGCCTTATCTTTCCTCTACAATTTTTGCCCTTTGGTATCCGGAACACCGACAAGATGTATCCATCTTCAGTTATTACGGTATGTTCTTCAGCTGTATATCCATAATTTCTCGCAAATTCAGTAAAATTTGAAAGTGAATCCCGGGGGTAATCTTTTGATGTCGCGTCTTTATCGATTTCGAAGGCCCAGTTCTGTCCTAATGTATTTTTGAATATAGCAAAGAATAAAAACAATAGAGACATAACGTAGCCGCCGTTTGGAGTCATTTTGTGAATTGACTTTACTTTTCTATCATGGCGTTTAAAATATGAATCTGTTGTCTTAATTTCTATTATTACAATAAATCATATAGCTTTATGCGGGTTGAGGCAATTGCGCTAGTTTTTTTTTTAATTGACCCGTATTATTTGTTTTACTTGATTTATTAGCAGTAATAAACAATTATGATGCTAGTTATCCATCGCAACCTCTTACGAGATATATTTACGTATGTTTAGAAATAATTGATCATATAGATGCGGTGTAATATAAACCTACCCCTTATCTTACCGTGAGTGTCGTAAGAGGTATTATAGTGTATGAGGTTGGTGCACTTTCTTTTGCCTCACTCTCACAGTTTGATGGGAAAGTTATCTGTCACGACCGAAAAGGGACCAGTCGCAGGACCAACGGCTGTAAGTGTTCTTCGAGGCCCGGGGTTGAAATACCGCCAAACGCCTAACTCCGCTGATTGCTACTCAACGATACATATTTTTCGGCAAATAGACTACTAGATCGCGCGCATCCTGCTTTCTGCTTTATAATTTTGGAATTAAATATACTCCTCTACTAGAATAGCTACACCGGTGGGATTTCAGGAAGTCTGAATATGATAGAATTAATACATATTTTTTAGAACAAGGCAATATATACAATACACCAGGCTACAGACACCTTGTATAACATACTGGATAATTATAAACGTGTACATGTGCTTTTAAGTAATAACACAGGGCAGCGATCATATCTTAAATAGTACACGCCAGCTTTAATAAAAATAATTAAGGACCAAACCAAAACTCACAAGCGTTGGGAAAAATTTCGTGCATACGTTAGATTACAATGAGTTTCATTACTGCGAGCATGAGAGCGCCGTGTTCAAAGATAATGTTATAATAAATTTAAATCGAGTTGTAAAGGTAGCATCAAAAATACCCTAAAACCTTAAGACTTTCGTTTAAGCTAATCAGTGTGGATCAGCATATCCTAAGAAAATGTCTCAGGAAGATACAGAGCACACCAAAGTTACAGACATATGCAATGCTTTCAACTCATTCTTCCAGTATGTATTTGGTGTAACTAGTAATATTTATACACCTACACATACGTTATGTGTACTGACATAGTTTACAATATACAGACAAACGTTGCAAATGTCGAAAAAAAATGAAAACTTTGGACAGGAAAGTTGCCGCTAATGATGGTTTGTCTTCCTTGTTTTGGTCACGATGTGCTAAATGACTTGCTCGCCCCTTGGCTCTTATATTTAACCGCTCTCTGTGTGCATGTATCTTTTCGCATAAATTGAAGTGAGCCCTCATAGCCCCTGTACACAAAAAGGTGTCGCGAACTGATATAAAGAATTATAGAGGTATTTCTATTTTGAACACAACAGCCAAAATCTTTACACATGCAGAAGTAACATGGTATTTTGCAAAGACGATCCACTATTACTAATTTGGCAAATTTTTCTACTTTTGTCCTTGAGAATATGTATTAAGGTGAGCAGGTTGATGTGATCTACACTGAATTGGAAAAAGCTTTCAATCATATGGATCATGTGATCCAGATTAATAAGTTACAAACATTACGAATTAATTGTGACTTACTCCGGTGGACTGAATTATTTAGGAATTAAATATAGGCAGTCATAATGGGTGGTTACTGCTTGAGTTATAAAAAAACATACCTGCAGGCTTTCTCTAGGGCTCTCATTTAGGTCCACTTTTTACAATTCCTACTTACCTATATGACATAAGTCCGTGCATAAAACACACTTGTTGTCTCATGTATTGACATGACACGACAACAAGATTTTTGGTAAAATTAACAACATACATGACTGGCTATAGATACAAAAGGACTTGGACCGTTTACTTGAATACTACAGAAAAAAATAATATAGGTAACTGTTAAATAATATAATGCAGACAAGTGCAAATGTATTACTTTTACATGAAAAACCTAAGCCAATTCTGAATAAATATCACTTTGACTGAGTAGAAATCAGCTGAAAACTAAGTATAAATTAATAATTATTATTAAGTAAAATTATACTATCCGAACATATTTTTGTTTTCTGTCTGTTGGTTGTCTAAATTATAAGAATAAAGATAAAAAAGTTGTGATTCACTCCATCTTAGTCCTCAGTTGTGATAGCATCTGTAGGCTTCTGTTTTATATTGCCTGCCGATCATGAACACCCGGTCAACAATAGTTTACCATCAGCTGGACGGTAAGTTCGATTCGATTCGTTGAAGTAAAATCATATAAGAATTAAAAAATTAACACCGTGTAGTGGCGGGTAAGAATGCCCACTAACATATATCTTCCCGTGGGTGTCGTAAGAGGCGACAGAGGGAAACTGGGGCAGAAGATGGGCAGCAGCATCTTTCTTATAACAGCAAAACAATATTAAGAAACTGTGGTTGCCAAACCACTCGCCAAGCGGAGCAACTATGGCAATATGCCCCCATTATTAAAGTTACGAGGTGACGGTCCCCAGTCTCCGGCGGCTCCGCTATTCCTGGCTACGGTGGTGACCATGGTACCACCGGCCAGGGGGCCCCACAGGAAATGGACCTGGTCGAGCCCCGACGGTTCGACAAAAAATGAGATTGACTTCATTATGACGACCAGACGATAACTGTTCAGTGATGTCTCTGTAATCGCGAGGGTGAAAACCGGCAGCGATCACCGAATGGTGAGAGGCACATTGAACCTAAACGTTAACTTGGAGAGGTGACGTCTAATGAAGTCAACGCTCCGTTTCCATCGTGCTCTAATCTAAAGTCCTGAAACTTTTCAGTTCGAGCTACAAAACCGTTTTCAGTGCCAAGAAGATTGCAATGCAGTGGATGATATGAATGACAAGCTCGTGGAATCTTTCCATGCGGTCGGAGCTTAGTTTTGCTAGACTCGCCGCAGAAGAACACAAATACTCTCCGATCACACTCTTAATCTTATGGCTGTTAGACATGACTTGACAATATCCAAGCACCTCAACAGACAGATCTCAACATGCATGCGGTGGGACTTACGCAATTTTAATACTGTTCATATTGAAGAAGCGATCGAGCGGAACCAGGGCTCCAAAGTCCTTGCTAAAGATCTGTCTGCCAAGAACCGATAACCGACGGGGAAAAAAGGTTCTCGAGTGGCGACCTCGTACCGGTGGACGAAGTGTAGGGCATTCCCTCCACTAGATGGAGTGACGATCTGATAAGACATGCAGGAAGTCAAAGGATGTAGGCGGCTCAGGACCATGCTTTGTGGCACTCCTTGGGAGAGCGCTATGTTCAGACTTGTGACGGGCTGTAATGATGATAAAAAACTAAAACAAGACGCATTGATCGTGAGCTCTGTTTAAGAAAGTCCAGTAAGGTTATTGTAATTTCTAAATAGTCGCGATATAAGAATATCAACTACCCAATCTCATCTCGAGGGTGTCGTAACCGGCAATAGACGGAAACTAAAACAGTTGATCAGCAACTGATTTCCCTGATCAGCTCTCGATCTAACATCGGAACAACTGGGAACAATAAGAAAACTAATCAGGCTGGTAGGCAATCGTACCAACCCGCCAGCTAAGCGTGGAATATATAACCTGAGTCGACTGGAAGTGGATGAAAATTTAATTATAAATTTCCTTACATATAGATTCATATATTTTTTTATAGAATAGGGTGACAAACGAGCACACAGTCCACCTGATGGTAAGTGGTTGCTATGGCCCATAGACATCTACATTTATCCTCGTTTACGAATCAAAATGCAAAGGCGTAACCACCCGTGAGGACTAAGATGGAATGCCTCGTTTCCAGTAAAATGGGTATACGGTTCTCTACACTCACCATACAAAGCACAGCAGTGTTAAGCTGCTATTTGACGCTGGTATTCAGTGAGAGCGTGGTCCTTCCCCGGTCGAGCCAACCCATTCGTGCTACAACCATACTACTAATATAGCTGCAGCGTGGCTCTACCACGTATTTTTACATGCATACATACAAACAAACATGCATAACATGCAGATAAATATATTAAAACTTGTTAGCAAACAAGTGCTGCTGTGTCTAGTCTGAAGAGTATAGAGAGCCAGTATAAAGCCAGTATGAGTTAGTTTTTTACGTGCTAGAGCCACGCTGCAGCTGTATTAGTGGTGTGGTTGTGGCACGAATGGGTCGGCTCGACCGTAGAAGGACAACGCTCTCACAGAATACCAGCGTGGAGTGGCAGCATGATGCTGCTGTGTTTCGTATGGTGTGTAGAGAACCCGAGACCCATTTTACTGGAAAAGAGGCATTCTATCTTAGTCCTCAGGGCTGACAACGCATCTGCATTTTAACTTCGAAGATTGATGTTGATGTCTATGGGCCACAGCAACCACTAACCATCAGGTGGACTGTGTGCTCGTTTGTCACCCTTATTCTATAAAAAAAGCAAGCTGCAAGCTTGGAGAGTTGACAAAGCAACTGTTTGCGCGTGGGATGCAGTAGCTTCAGGTGGACTTTAAATTGTTCGCCAACACGCATTGGTGCAGCGCAACGAACATTTCCTTACACTAAAAACCGTCTTAGAAATGAGAGTAGGCCTGTGCCCAGCAGTGGGACGTAATATATAGGCTGCAACTTTTACTTTATTATCAAGTTTATGTACTTTTATTTAACTTTGTGATAGACAGATTATTGTAATATAGTGATTACATGGTTAATAATAACCCCTGGGAAAAAGGTAATTATTACTAAGCTGTCTTTTATGGAATAAGGGTAACAAACGAGCACACTGTCTACCTGATGGTTAGTGGTTGCTGTGGCCCACAGACGTGGTATTCTGTGAGAGCGTGGTCCTACACCGGCCGACCCATTCGTGTTACAACCATAATATAGCTGAACTGTGACTCTACCACGCACACTCAGTTTCTTATTATGAGTTTTATAAATATAGTAGACTGTACAGTAATTCGCTGAAACTCTGCAAGCTCTGCCGCTGGGTTTCTTGCTGGTACTTTCCAGGGCAGAGGTGTAGGTGAAATCAGTGTTAAAAAAAATGACATTCAGTAAGAATTATATCTTCGTCAATCCTTATTGATAATTGAATTATTTTCTTCTGTTCTATCCTATACTATTCTATTCTAATAAATTTATATAGAATATTTAGATTTTTTTTTATAAATGTAATAAAATACATACTAATTATTGTAACGTATGTATGAAGTTAATGCTTCTAAACTGTATTGTACGATATAATATATTGTTAATTAAAAAAAGCCTCGCAGTTTCTTGGTTTTTCTTTTCTGGACAGCACGTTCCTTACCAACTTACAACGCAAGTGATTACTTTTAGCAAACCTCAGACAGGATAAATAAGTTGCTAAACGTATACTAAAGTAAAAATTAACTTTTAAAAATAGTAAAAACTGACTGCAAACAACTTAAATAATAAAAAAAATGTGTGTGTGTACTTATATACGCACGTAAGAAGTTATACTTCTTTAGCGTAAGAAAACAAAAGTAACTCAAATAAAACACGCTTTATAGATTCATATATATTTGAATAACTACCTTGAATATATTTAGTTATCAAGTCTCTCGAAAAATTGACAGTTAATTACTTACCAACTGAAATTGTCGCTTTTAGGTTTCGGTATGCGCGCGCATCGTAACAACTTCATAGTGTCGTTTTAGGTGTCGGTGTGCGTGCACATCGTGAAAAATTCACTCTCATCATTTTTCTCAAACACGTCAAAAGAAGTATAATTTAAAAATTTCTCTAGTCGGAACTTTATGTATTCCATACGATATGTAATTCCGAAGTATGTAAGCACATACTTCGGAATATGAAATAATTTTATTATTTTAGTTGTTTGAAGTCGGCTTTTACATTTTCAAAGTTAATATTCACTATAATCTGTTTTGAGCAACTTATCTTTTTTACCCTTTTCGTAGAGTAAATAATATTAGAATCGCAATGTAGTCTAAATAGTCCCATTCAAAATGCGATCCCCTATTTTATCACTCTTAGAGGTGCATTATTTTCCTCTAAATTTATATTCTTATATAAAATTAGAGGAAAATCTAAAAAGGTGATCTTTCACCCAACCCCATTTAATAAAAAAATATTAATCAAAATCAGTTCACTTGTTAAGTTACCATTATAAAGAACCATGTTTACTATAACTTTAATATTTATGGATTTTTAGAAAAATCGTTTTTTTTGTGTATTGACTATAGCAGTTATCAAAGTGAGTCCATGTTAGCCGTCTTACTTGATAACCCTCTATCACATTTGGCAGTTGAGTCGAAAGCCATTGAACATCCTTCGAATCGAGCAGTAAATAGTTTCTCTATATATTAATACAACAGGAACATCGGTACGACTGAGGTTATAAAGAGATAGTAGAACGGTGCCATATACTTCCACATTATTACTTGGGCCATAATCGTATTTTTGAAACCTGCCTGCTATCGCGTTTTAACCGAAGAAAGCTAAATTTCGCGCTGACGTTCCATCAGGGAAATGTTTGAGTTAATATTGAACCCGGATCATAAGAATCAATCAAAGCCAACGCTGCTCTACACACAGTTCCTACCAAAATACTATCTTTGCAAAGGAAAAAAGGCGCTTTTTGAATTAAAACCCCTTTTTGAAGAACTTACAACTCACGTGGACTACTTAAAAGTAGTTCTGTTACCGCATAAAACCGAGCCAACAACTGTACAGGTACAAATCTTGAATATTTTACTCTTGCCGCTGGAGCTAGATTAATAGAAACTATTATTTTGTCGCAGTACCCAGATGTTTCGGAGCACATGATGAAAAATATCTGGGCACTCTGTGAGTACCCAACATAATTTAACTTCGGGGATCCGGTTTCGTTCAGCATGTAGTCAATTATAGCTGGGACGTCTAATTTTCCCATTTCATGCGTGGTGAAATTCCAAAATTGTGCGTCTGTATCTGGATTGAGACGAACGTTTCTTCTTCCCTAATACGTGCCACGCACATTTCCAACCCACAGATCATAGCACGCGTCTGATATAAGAAACGCGAGGCCATCTGATAGACCGGCATCTAACCAAGAATCCTAACTCATTAGCAGGCCGTGCATAAGCAACACCGGGGGTTGCCTTATCCTTCCTCTACAATTTTTGCCCTTCGGTATCCGGAACACGGACAAGACGTATCCATCTTTTGTTATTACAGTATGTTCTTCAGCTTTATATCCATAATTTCGTGCAAATTCAGTAAAATTTGAGAGTGAATCCCGAAGATAATCTTTTGATGATGCTTCTTTATCGATTTCGAAGGCCCAGTTCTGCCCCAATGTACTTTTGAATAAAGCAAAGAATAAAAACAATAGAGACATAACGTAGCCGCCGTTTGGAGTCATATTGTAAATTTACTTCATGCTTACTGTCATGGAATTTAAGACTTGAATCGGTATCTCAATTTCTTATCATTACAATTATTGAAATAGCTTTTTACGGGTTGAGGCCATGCTTGTTATTTACTTAATTCACCAGCAATCAAAAACAATTATAATGCTAGTTATACATCTGCCTCTTACGAGAAATACATATTTACGTATGAATGATAATAGTTGAACCTGTGGTAGCGGTATTAGAATATCCACTTATTAAATCATCCGTGGGTGTTGTAAAAGTCGACAGAGAGAAACAAAACAGGGATTGTCAGGTAACGGTAACGGCAACGGTTTAAAATAATGTATATTTAACAATTTTCCACCCGTTTTCAGAAGTTCCGCTGTAATTTTATCCTCAACTGGGGAGCTACCGTTTTTAAGGTGCTGGAGAGCTAATTTAATCTCGCTCAGACTGACGTCCGGAATATCGGAATAGTGTCGGATAAGACTTGCTCTTGGATCGTTACTAAAACTTGCGTGTGGCTCTAACAATGATGTGTACAGCCCATAGAACTTCTCAATGTCACTCAAAATCTCAGGTGTCCTGGAAATCACGCTGCCACACTCGGTCTTCAACTTCGACAGTTGGGTCTTTCTGGCAGACAGATCTCTTACAAAAACTGTATTGAAGTTACATAAGTCTGGCCGCAAGTATTTGGCGATCTGTCTGTTCAGTTGCCTGTACGCTGTCAAATCTGCTGCAGACTGCAGCTTTATTTTCCATCTATCAGCCATGAAATTTAGATTGTGATCGGATTTTGTGTTCTTCTGCAGCGGGTATTGGAGAACTTAGCTCCGATTGTATGGACCACGATCTTGTCATTCATATCGTTCACTGCATTGCAATTTTCTAGGCACTAAAAATGGTTTTGTAGCTCGAGCTGAAAGGTTTCGGGACTTTGGATTAGGGCACGAGTGGGACGGAGCGTTGACTTCACTAGACGAGTCGTCTTAGGGGGCAACGAACTTTCACCGGAGATTTTCAGCACCCTCCGCCCTTCCGTTACCATGGTCATCACCGTAGCAAGGACTTACTTATGGAGTCTGCCAAAAGAAAATAAATTAAGACATGACTTAAATATCCAAATGAATAATTTAATATGCAATAAAAATGTAAAACTGACATATAATTGTGATAATTATAAATTTCATATAAAATACTTAAATAATTTAATTAAGAAGTTTTTGACAAGAGATAGGTATTACCTATCAAAACATATTTTGAGACTGGTAGCAAATACGCTATCTTATTATTTATATTTTAACTCAGCCAATGATTTGGCTACCTTGACACCTGCTTCTTTGGAGCAACACAATTATTTTACATTTGATTTGGAACCAGTTCCAATTAATAATTTAGACAATAGAGGTAATCTCTAGCAAAGATAATTTAAATAGCTTAATACATAATAGCTACCAATACATTATTATGCAATTTCACAAAATAGCAATAATAAAAACTGTATCAACATGGTGCATCAAAATATACAAGTTATGTTGGCCAAAAAATTAGAAATTTTATTATTTTTAAATAGTACATATTTTATGTATTACTTAACATTGGTTGATAGATTACAATTACATATTTAATTTCAGTAATCACCAGGTGGTCAGTTCGTTCAATAGAAATACTAAATTACGTGATAGCTCTTTAATATTAGCTAATAACTCCTTATCGTGTAAGAATGTAAAGACATTGTGATCCTCTCTGTTAAGCATACTGAGAAATGGCACGCGTTGAGCTTGAGCACCTTATTGTTGTCAGTGTTTACAGACGCCCATGTTCAATTTATGATACCTTTGAAAAAATTATGGAAGAAGTTATAGTGAAGCTTAATAAACAGAATTAATCTCTTGTAGTGTGTGGAGACTTTAATATCAATCTCCTGGAAACTTCTTCCATCAGTATTAAATTTTGCTCTTTGTTCAAATCCTATAATCTTGATAATTTATTCTTTGAAGCGACACGTATCGCACGGTGTGGTGCAACTTGTATTGATATTATTTTTACAGGTGTTGTACCAATCAACAAATCAATAATTCAAAAACTTAGTTCAGATCACTGTGGACTACTGGTTTCATTAACTTATATGCATAAAAAACAGGTAATTGAGAAAATTGTGTTTGTTCCTATTAATGCAAAACGCCTGGAGAGATTTAGAAGTAATATGGTAAAAAACCTTCCATCGCTTTCTTATGAGAACAATGCAGACTATTTTATATGAAGAATTATTTAACCTTAGAAGCTATAAATTTTGTAAAACATTTACTTCTTAAACATTCTCCATAAACAGTCGCAAGGCATTTAAGAGTGGGCGACAGTAGGAATTCATAAAAGCAGACGAAGGTTATATGACCTTTACCATGAAAGATCATATAATCTTTCCGATGCTTTTAAAAAATAAGTCAAAAATTATTCTAAAATGTTTAAAAGAGTTTGCTCTACAGCTAAATCGTTACATATTAGCAACAAAATTAGGACGACTAAAAATAAAATTAAAATGACGTGGAGTATAATTAACATCGAAACCGGTAAAGATAAACAGATATCTATATATATATATATATAAAAAAGATATCAATTAAAAATTAACAATGAATTGACTAAATCAAATCAAGAATTCGCAGCTGTGTTTGAGAAATATTTCACTGATATTCCTATCTTGACAACAGAGTCATTGAATACTTCTCCAACAGTCGCCGAGTCATTACTCAAACATAAAGTTAATACCTGTTTAAAAGAATTTAGATTTGAAAAAGTATTACCCCAAGATATTTTAAAATACATCAAAACCATTGATGTAAAGAAAACCGCAGATTTGTGGAGGATTTCCGTTACAGTTATTGCGTCTATAATAGATTTAATTGCAGCTCATTTTGCTATTATTTTTAATACTTTTATTGACTCAGGTGTGTATCCTGATTTAATGAAGTATAGTAAAGTAATAACTTTATTTAAATCTGGTAGTACATTGGACCCCGCTAATTTAAGACCTTTTTCTGTACTACCAACTCTCAGTAAAATTTTTGAAAAAATAATTTTGGATCAATTGTTAACTTTTTTAATAGAAATAAATTACTTCATAAAGACCAATTTGGTTTTACAAGAGGTCGCTCGACGTCTGACGCCAGTGTTGAGCTAATGAAATATATTTTTAATGCCTGGGAGAACTCACAAGATGCCTTAGGTATTTTCTGTGATCTTTCCAAGGCTTTTCATTGTGTACTCTTACTAAGATGTTTTTAAAAGTATAGATACGTCATACTCGCTCTAAAATGGCAATACGTAAGTCAGGTAATTGCCCAACTCGCATTCAGTCGGGCACGGTGTTGGGTCGGGGGTATACCTACTCTACAGCGCGTAAATCTTCTAGTTATTCGTGGCAAAAATGCCTTCCTATGTTTTATATAGTATATAGAAAATATTAACATTAATGTAACAAACTAAAAGTATGGCCAATAACAGGTTTCCCTTATATTGCTTGATGGTAGGTGTATTGTTGTTAGAAGAAAAGGAAAGAAGAACAATCTTATAGATAAATTATAAGCAATTCAATGTAATGAAGTTGGTTATAAGTTTACAGATCAGGAGAGATAGTCAGGTAGAATGATATATTACATTACCTTTATATATATATATATATATATATATATATATATATATATATATATTTATTTATATTTACTTATGTATATATACATATTAAATGTATAAATATATAAACATAATACAAATAATTAATTATAATATATATTATATAAAATAACTTAAGTATTTATATTTAAATTAGTAGCCTCAATAATACATATAGAAAAAAAAGACGAGAGAATATATGATTGTATGTGATTTTAACTTCAACTGCTCTATTTCTTAATAGTTTTCTTGATGTAATCTTTAAACGTAAGTTTAGATTTCGCAAAGAGGTCAATGTGTCCAAATTGTTCATTATATGTACTTGCAAGTCGCGAAAGAACAGCGTTTTGACAGTAGTTTGAATGATGCCAGGGAGTCTGTAACAATGTAGTATTGCGGGTGCGGAATTTTGGAGTACGAAAAGTGATTCTTGAGACAAGATATGGACAAAAGTTTTTAGAAAAATTAACTTTGCAAATATCCGCGATTTTTGCAAATCCGGATATTTGCAAAGTTAAAGTTAATTTTTCTAAAAACTTTTATATAATGGATTTCCGCAAAGTAACGCCTGATTCTATTAATTAAGATATGGACAGTCAATATTACTGTTTATTATATCATATAACAAAGCCATGTCAAGCAAAATGCGCCTGTGTTCCAAAGATAAGAGATCGTGCTCAGTGCAACTGTCTGTGTAAGTATCGATTTTATTCCGACAGCGAAAGTTAAGGTAATTAACAAATATTTTTTGAATACGCTCAAGGCGGCTTTTGTAGACATTGTACTGTGGAGACCATATCGAACTAGCATATTCCAAAACACTTCTGACATACGCAAAATAAACCATTTTAATTGCATTCATATTCGAGAATGGTTTACAGATGCGAAGAACAAAACCAAGATGTTTATAGGCTTTACTGATAACGTAATCAATGTGTTCGGATAGTATCATTTTATGATCAAAATTTACGCCTAAATCCCTAACACTTACTTTTCGGCTGATTTCTAATCCGTCAAAGTGATATTTATTTAGAATTGGCTTAGATTTCCGTGTAAAACTAATACATTCGCATTTGCTTGCATTAACAGTTATATTATTTATTTTGTAGTATTCAAATAAACGGTCCAGGTCCTTTTGTATCAATAGGCAGTCATGTATGGTGTTAATTTTACAAAAAATCTTATTATCATCTGCATACATGAGGTAATTTGTGTGTACAATGCACGAACCAATGTCATATAGGTAGGCATTGTAAAAAAGTGGACCTAAGTTGAGAGCCCTGAGGAACACCTGTAGGTATGTTTATGTAGCTCGAACGGAAACCACCTATCACGACTGCTTGTGAGCGGTTTGTGAGATATGATTCAGTCCACCGGAGCAAATCACCGTGAATCCCTAATATTTGTAATTTGTTGAGCAGGATCATGTGATCCACACGATCGAAAGCTTTTTCAAAATCAGTGTAGATCACATCAACCTGCCCACCTTGATCCATATTTTCAAGGACAAAAGAGGAAAAACTTGCCAGGTTCGTAGTGGTTGATCGCCTTTGTAAAAAACCATGTTGCTGCTCAGGGAAGGCACGTGAAAGCGTGGAGTAAATTACGTTATATACTAATCGTTCAAGGATTTTAGCTGCGGTGTTAAAAATAGAAATGCCTCTATAATTATTTATTTCTGTACGTGATCCCTTCTTGTGTAGAGGGACTATGTGTGCACACTTCCATTGATGCGGAAATATCCCTTCACGCAGAGAGCGATTAAATATAATAGTCAAGGGGAGAGCAAGTGATTTAGCGCATCTTGACCAAAAAAAGAAGGTAAAAAAAAAAAATTTTCAACATTTTTTCAATTATTGCAGCGTTTGTCTGTACATTAGAAACGGTGTCAGTACACAACGATTCCGTATGTAGATATATGTAGTTATTACTAGGTACACCAAATACACTCTTGAAGAATGAGTTGAAAGCATTGCATATGTCTATACCATCGGTGTACTCTGTATCTTTCAAAGACATTTTCTTAGGGTATCCTGACCCACCCCGAATGGCTTTGACGAAAGTCGAGAATGTTTTAGGATGTGTTTTGATGCTATTTTCACAACTTGACGTAAATTTATTAAAGCATTCTCTCTGAACACGGCGTTTTCTTGCTCGGAGTAACGAAAACTCATCGTAATCTAATCTATTCCTAAATTTTTGCCAACGTGTGTGAGCTATGGTTTTCTCCTTAATTACTTTTATTAAAGCAGGTGTGTACCATTTAGGATATGATCGCTTCCCTGTGTTATAACTAAAAGGCACATGTAAACGAACACAACTATCCAGTATGTTATAAAAGGTATAGTGTAGTAGCTTCGTCTACAGTGCCTGTACATAAAAGAGACCACCAGTCCTATTCTAAAAGATATGTATTAATTTTTTCATAATCAGCCCTCCTGAAATTTCGCCTCGGCGCAGCTTTTTCCCGTAGAGGAGTAATGTTTAAATCCAAAACTATGAAGCAAAAAGAAGGATGTGCGTGGTCCTCCTTGAGTAGCGGCGCAGCCGCAGGGATGATATTCAGAGGTAGATTAGAGAATGCAAGATCTAATGTGTTATCAGCATGATTTTTTAAAGTTTTAAATTGTCTTAACCCGTGAAATGTTAGTGTTTCCATAAGCTGAATACTCGCTTCTTGTACCTCAGTAGGCCCTTTTTTCAAAGCTGTATATCCGTTTGGGTTCCAAGAAATTAACGGCAAGTTGAAATCTCCTAATACTACAAAATTATCATTTGGAGAAAGCTCGATAATACTATTAATTTTTTGTTTAATAAAAACGAGATCCAAAGGCATTTGATGAGGGTCAGGGGCAATATATGCCACACAAATATGTAAGTTGGAATTTGAAGCGCACGAATTAAGATAATGAATCAGACTTCAATAAAAAATATATTTATTTATTTTGACAGAGTTACAGTAAGAAGTTTATTACTACAATGTTCAATATTAAATGATCACAATTCTCTATTTATACTTAAATTATATGCAACAAAACTATTTGCTAAGCTTATTTACTGCATACGCTTGACCCAGATGGGATTGCTGATGATGTGCGAACGAATGAGATTTGGCAGGGGTGCTCAGCTTTAACTCCTCCCCCCTCAAGAGAGAAATTATCCGAAGGTGGCTCAAGCGACTTCGGAGAATTTCGAGAACATAATTTGAATTTAATTAAAATGCTACATACTATACAGATTACTATAATGAGATATAAACTTATGGTCCATACACTGATTTCACTTGTTACTAAGAATTTTTTATTTATTTCGTTATCACTGAATTTAGCACTATTTATTAGTTGTTTTATATCACTGAAGTCCACGTTTCTTA
Organism: Parnassius glacialis; assembly: GCA_033319125.1. NCBI lineage: Eukaryota > Metazoa > Arthropoda > Insecta > Lepidoptera > Papilionidae > Parnassius > Parnassius glacialis. Next base: position 33,750,406 of record JAVANC010000014.1, read on the forward strand.
AATCTAACTGTTTTGCTTCTTTCTTGATGTCATCCTCTCGTACGTTTGGCATCTCGATTGTGGGCAGCTGAAGTTTGATATTCGCAAAATACCTCGGAGCGTTGTGTCTCCAACCTGTGTTCTGCATTCTTGATTAGGTATCATTATATACGTGCCTTGCACTTGGTATTTCTGTACATGTTCTGGACAGTGTTCAGTTATTATCAAGTCCTTAGTGGTATATAGTAGCCAATAGTTCTTGAAGATCCTCTGAATTTTCAAATTCTCTAATCGTATATTATGTTGCTGACAGCTACTGTGGTTGGTTTTCATCTGCATTATTTTTTCAATACATGTTTCGGCTGGGTACTCTGCGAGACTTTCCTCTGAGCATAAGAATTTTTCATCGTCGATTTCTTCACATGGGCTCACCGCTGATCTGTATTTTAATCTTTTCACCAATAGAAAAGGATATGATGGGATTATGATATGGGTAACCTCGGAATTGGATATTGGAATTGGTATTATTTTGTAGTATGTGTATATGTCTGGTTCAATTAGCGGGATATCTAATACAAAAACTAAACTATTCCTATTGACATACCTTTTAACTACTATATTTCTTTCTAACTTAATTAAATTCTCCTTATTTGCTGGGTAAATCAATTTGGCATATTTTTCTATATTTATTAACATATTTAATAGTTCTGTTGAATTTATGATTGACTGATGTAAAGTATGTAATTTACTAAAAGCAATAGCTGTTTCTATTTCTTGTATTACATCTAGAATTGTTCGAAAATTATTCTAAATTTGATATAAGGTATTTAATATTGTAACAACATTTTTTAGCGACCTTTCCTTATGAAGTATAGAATCTATTTCCTGATATTGTAAACGATTGACATTCGAATTTATGTCTTCTGACGCATTAACAAGCTTATTAAATGCTTGTTGTAGCAAAGTGACTCGGTGTTCGACCAAATGTTCTCTATTATTCACCTGACTTATTTGTGAGTCGAAGTGCCTAGCGTCTTCTTTGTCTAAGTTACCTGAAATAACTTTAACTAAGGAACCTAAAGGACTAAATATGGCTCGTTTACTTATTTTAGATATAGGTAAAATCTGATGTATTTTATTATATGTTAAATCTATGGATGTTTCTATTTGCTTAATTAACCCCCTAAATTCATCTCCAACTTCACTATTATTACTAATAATCTTACTTACGCAATTATAATTTTCAGTATTAATATCTATTTGTTCAACTACCAACTTTAAATCTAATGTTTTCAAAATGGTCCACGAGTTATTCCTGATCACTGCCATCCCAACTTTCAGAGAAGCTATCCCTGGATTGGTGTTCAGGTTCTGTAGATCTAGGCCGTTGGACAGTTTTGCCAATGCCAGAAGTACTAGCCACGACCTGTGGAGGACGTTTAATATTTTTTATAGCTACTCTAGTTTGTCTCTTATTAAGTTTAACGGGTATTATATTATGATCCGGTTTCCCTATGACTTTGGCTTTTTCAAAACGTGGCTTGTCTTTTGCTTTTCTTGTCCTAGTAGTTTTCATAAAAATATCGTCCCCTTCTTTAATTTCTGGGACTTCCTCACCTCCTCTTTTTTCTCTAACCTTAATCTTATCTGCCTGTAATTTCTCGGATACATATTCATAAAGGACTTTAAGGCGTTTTCTGTGTTCTTGTAAGAGCTTTTGCATCAAATTACGTTCTCTATCTATATCGAAGACGTTACCTGAATCGGTGGTACCGAAAACAATTTCAAATGGTGTAATTGTTGTTGCGGAATGAATACTATTATTATAAGCCATTATCGCATATGTCATCACAGAGCAGGCATCAAGATCTGTTTTATCGTACTTAGCTAATCTATATATTTCGTTAATGGTGGAGTGGAATCTTTCAACTATTGCCATGGAACTAGGGTTATTTGGTGTTCCTATGTGGAGCTCTATTTTATAAAGATTTAGAAGTTCTTTTATTAATTCGTTATTAAATTCTGTACCCGAGTCGCTATTTATTTTCTGTGGTAAGCCATACATACTAAAGTATTTAATTAAGGCTCTTACAACTTCAGGGGTACTGCGATTTGGGATGTTTATTGTTTGCCCTAACTTACTGAAAGCATCAACAATTGTCAAATAATATTTACATTCTATGAATAGTAGATCTATGAAAACTTCTTGGAACGGTGTGCTTTGACTCTGTGTTAATGGAATATGAGATTTTATAGGTTTTCTTTCATATTTCATCTTTTTGCATTGTTGGCGAGAATTTATTATAGCTGTTATTGTTTCTTTCATATTTTGCCACCAATAATGCCGTTTTAATTTATTAAATGTTTCTTGGATCCCCCTATGACAAGTTTTACCCTCGTGATATTTTATCACTATCTCTTGTTGGTCCTGCTCGGAATCGGTTAAGTTAATAATTCTTTCAGTACATTCAACAAGTTTGCAAGCTCCTTTTTTATATAATTGAATTAATACGTTTGAAAAATTTATCCTCAAAGCTGGGTCTTCGAAGTAGATGAAATATTTGTTTTTAAAGTCTACATATTCTTTCAGAAAGTCTTTAACTAATGTTTCATTATTTATTGGCATATGAACTTCTAAAATACGCTGCTTTTTGTTAGACATGTCCTTGACCGAAAATTTATCAGCGAACCATGAATGAACAAGTATTTGACGCGGTTTTGAGTCTATTGCTTCGTTTAGAATCGGAATGCCTTCGTGTTCCCTATTAGATACGGAGTTCGCTGTAACACCATCATCTGAGATTTCCATCAATTCAGGTTGTTTTTCACTTTCCGTATCTGAGATTGACATAACTGGTCTTGTCGAGGCTAATATGTAAAAATTCTCAATTCCAGTCAATTCCGAATAATTATACTGATTTGATTCAATACATTGTTGCGAATTGCAAGGTTGATTTATTTCGCTATTGGTATAGTTTATTCTCATTGAGTTAGCAGTTCGCATTGTTACATCGGTGTTCGAATTCGACGCCACAGGTGGCGATTGATATTGCGTTAAACTCTGAGTATGCACAGGGGCATTGTCCGCGAAATACTGACTACGCTGTATCGGGCCCGGCGCCGGCGGTACTGGTGACCTAGTGGTCGATTGTTGTTGATAATTATTGCGGTGAATATTATGACGGTTGTTATTTTGCCTAAATTGAAATGAATTGTTTGACGAGTTAAAAGAGCGGTTATTATTAACGTAGGGTGACAAATTGTTCTGATTATGAAATGCATTTGCACTAGGTTGCTCCGTATGGGGAATATTTCTAGGTGAATAAATGTGAATATTGTTAGGACTCGGCCTAAAGTTTGTTCGATTAGACCGTGAATTTTTACTTTCATAAACTGACTGAAAGTTTTGTTCTTCTAAGACAATTTTCAAAGCGTCTTCTGGAGTAGTCACGTTCCGTAATCTCACAAGTCTAACTAAATATGCCGGTAAATTATAAAGAAACGCATTTAGTGAACTATGGTTATAAATAGATTGTTTTGCTAGACGTAAGTTCGGATCGTCAATCGTTTCGCTAACCTTAGAAAATAAGACACTTCTCAAATGCTGTATCCTGTGACAAAATTCCTGGTTATTTTCATTACGGTTTAATTTTAAGGATTCGAGTTCCAAAGCCAAACATTCCTCGGATCTCGGGTCACCAAAATGTTGGCTTAGTAATGTTTTTAATTCGTCCCAATTATTAATATGATCCCGTTCTCCAACTAGGTTCGCAGCTTCCCCAGATAACCTACTTGTAATAACGTGGAATAAATATTCGTTTTGTAACTGGCTTCCTCGGAATGAATGGAGTATGTACTCGCATTTTTTTATAAAGAGTGGTAAAAGTCTAGTATCACCATCGAAATTAGGGATAATTTTAACCATTTCCATAGGAACTCTCACTAAATTTTCCATTTTTCTTTCTTTTTGTTACAGAATACACTACCAATAAAAAATAAAAAAAAATACTCTTCGGTTATTATTAAGTGAGTTTATAAAGAAATTAAATGAAATAATTTAAATTCCTCAATTACTTAACTAATTAGAATGATTAACTAAGTGTGAATTTATCTAGTAATTAGGCGTAATTAATCTCACGAAAACCAGAATATAAACACACACAAAATAGGATAATTAGAAGGGTAGGAAAATGCAGATTGGTGAAGAAGATCTACTCACAGTGCTGCAGTTTTCCCCATGCTCCTTCTGGAATATTGGTACTCCGTCCTTGAAGTTGGTCTGCTTCTTAATAAATTTGTTTGTTCGTTTCTTCCCGATCAAAACGTTGAGACGTACGACCGATTTTTCTGCGAAAACTTTTATTCGCTACGAAATAATACTTGGTCTTACGGGTCCCTACCGACTGCGCCAATTAAGATAATGAACCAGACTTCAATAAAAAATATATTTATTTATTTTGACAGAGTTACAGTAAGAAGTTTATTACTACAATATTCAATATTAAATGATCACAATTCTCTATTTATACTTAAATTATATGCAACAAAACTATTTGCTAAGCTTATTTACTGCATACGCTTGACCCAGATGGGATTGCTGATGATGTGCGAACGAATGAGATTTGGCAGGGGTGCTCAGCCTTAACTCACGCGCGTGAAGGAATAGTAATCCACAATAGCTCATTAAGACCGCATACGCCGAGGTCACGATACATGGCACCGAGTGTACGTCGTGTCAGTATTAATACTCCACCACCAGTACTTTTACCACTATTACGCAAATCTCTGTCATCCCTGAACACGTCATACCTATCGTCGCACAACTCACCATCAAAAATTCCACTGTGTAGCCATGATTCTGTCATAATTATAATGTCGTAATCGTTTGTCAAAATATTTAGTCGTAATTCAAGACATTTAGTCCTAAGACCACGAACATTCTGATAATAACAGTTCAAATTATTTGTAGCCATTGATCAAAATCAAATATGTACCCAATTGTGTTAAATTTATAGTACTTTAAAGCTACACAGTGTAACAGAACTAATAATTTGTTTACGTTTTCCTTTCTATCTATTTCCAGAAACAGATTAATGTTCTGCCGTATGACTAACTTAAGACATGCACATACACATTTACACTTCGTACAAATGCACCACATAATTATATAATATATGTTTAATTTTCTTAAAATAACATATCTCTTGATACAACATACATTCATAAAACACCAACGAAATATTATACTACAGTTTGAGGTCATTGAAAATACGTAATATCCATAGTATGTAAAACTGGCAAAATTAACCTTAGACTTAAGTAATACGAACAACGATATATCACTTCGGCAGTTGCTAATTAATAGTGACTTGATTTTTTGTATAAGGTGGTAGAGTATAAAATTTATGAATAAGATATAACAGAATGAATCCTTAAACGATTTGAGTAATATAGTCGAGTTAACATAAAAGGGTGCGAGCTTATAAATATGCAGAGCAGTTATTAAATATATAATTATATAAATATCGCGAATGTAACAATATAGACGTGTTAAGTATTGTTGTTAGATTTAATAAATTAATATTGAACGGGTAATTATTATGAATAATAACAATATAATAGATAAATTCATGGATTGACAAAATAACATAAATTAATACATAATATACAAGACGCCAGAAATAATATAATTGATATTTTATAAAATATAAAGGATATAGTAAAAGAAACCATAATATATATATATATATATATATATATATATATATATATATATATATATATATATATATATATATAGTTCTGTAACGTTCGTGAAGAATATGGATGCAACTTAGCCGCACAATTATCGCGCGTGTGACCAATACACTTAAGACCAAAAATATTTCACTAATTGAGCTCCCTTTACGTGCGGTCAAACAATGATATATAATATAGACAAAATGAGATAAGAGAGACCAGTGAATTGCTTTTACAACGATAGAATTGATTAATTTAAGCAATATAACGTCCTTGAAAAGAGAACAAAACAATATACAATGTAAGATTAAATTAATTTTAAAACGTCTCTTTCCTGTGATATATGCAAAGCCGGAGATGTGTCGTTCTTCCTGACGTAGATCCTCCCGTTTTTTGTCCACACATATTGGTACTGCTTAAGTTTCGCCGTCTCCCTACATCTCTTTAGTAGAAGTTTATTGCACTGTGTAAGATGCTCATTGACATATACGGGACGTACGCTGCCATGTATGGCAAGGTCTTTGGTGGTCAGTCGGTTTTTTCGAGTGCCAGAGATTAGTATTAAAAACATAATTAAACGTTATTATAATGTATAATATTCTCTTAATTATTTACACATATAAACAAAGCTTTGTTTATACATAATAAGAGCGACAAACGAGCCTACAGTCCATCTCATGGTATGTGGATGTAGTGGCATATAAACAAAGACATCTATCCTCGATAAAGAAACAAAATGCAACTGCGTTGTCACCCTGAGGACATAGATGGAATGCTTCCTTTCCTGTAAAATGGATCTTTAGTTCTCTACAGCTAGCATAAAAAACACAGCAGCATTAAGTTGCTGGTACGCTGGTATTCTGTGAGAGCATTATTCTTCCCCAGTCGAGTTGACCCATTCGTATTACAAACATACTCGTAGCATATATTCGCTTACGGAGCTCGAATCGAGTAGTCGTGCCTATTAGCAATTATACAACTGTTTAAATATTTTCAATAAAATTTTGACCTAGATAAGCCATTGGACAATTTCTGCTAATTTGTGATTTTACATTAGTAAATAACAAATTATAATGAAAAACATTTGAAAGAAATCATGTCTAATACATACGAAAGTAGCCCTTTCAACCGGAGCACCATTACACCTCGGAGTCCACACAGCACGCCTCAACCATCTCAGCGTGATGCTGCAGACCCCATTGAATTTTTAGCCACTAGTGAAATTAAAAATTGGATGACCTCAATCGAACAGAGCCTTAATGAAGTTTGCCATATTGCCCAGGAGGGAAAACTAAACTCGGAACAAAAGCTGAGAATTAATTCCCTATCGCGAAAGGTCGGTAATGCAGCCTCTCAGATGGCAGTATTCTACCAATCGTTGAAGCAAAAGGCTATTTTAATGCACACTTCTCTTGAAGCACTGAAAGAAAAACAAGACCTAATGGAGTGCCTGAATGATTTCAGAAAATCTCTTATGGAATCTATTCAAGAAAGCTGGACCAAACCACCATTAGAAAAAATGTCCTTTGCTGATATGGTCAAGACAAACAAAAATAATTACTTGCGCCCCAAAACATTCAGTTCTATTGCAATTTACCCGGAGAATAAGTTAAAAACTAGTGGAGACACAAAATCTCTTGTCCAAAAAATTATATGCTCTGAACAACTGAAATTACACGTAAGAGGACTACGTAAACTAAAAATGAAGGCGTTATTATCAGCACTGAAATAAAGGACGACACTGAGAAGCTAAAAAAATCTACCCAGCTTAGTAGTTCCGGTCTAAAGTAGGAAGAGCACCATAAAAGAAGACCACGGATTATTGTCTTAGGTATACCTGCCGGCCTTAGCGAACGAAAAGTGTTTGATTGTATTTATGAACAAAATTTAGCCGATAAGCTCCCTAACTTAACGCGGGAATCTTTTTTGTCCTCTATAAAGTTAAGTCATAAATCGGGTAAAAAAGAAGCTTTTTCATGCAACTTTATTTTGGAAGTGCCAGCTGGCATCAGAAAAGCGCTTTTCAACCAGGAGCGAGTCTTCATAAATTGGACGTCGTGCCCAGTTCGAGACTTCACACTTGTGACCAGGTGCTTCAAATGTCAACAGTACGGGCATGCTGCAAGAACTTGCCGGGAAACCATCGACACGTGTGGACACTGTGGTGAACTAGGACATCAGACAAATTCTTGCATTAAGAAAGCTGATGAAAGTGTGCAACATGTCTGCGTTTTAAAAAACCGAGCGACCACAAAACAGGTGACCCTGAATGCCCGGCTAAGAAGATGGCTGAAACTAGGTACATTAATTCCATAGATTATAATGAGGGTACCTAAGAGCGCCACCCTTCATCTTAATCTTAAGTAAGTAAGTTGTTAAGTAATTACTTATTAAGAATTATGGATTTAAAGTGTATGGATAAAAAGTTAAGTAATGAAATCGATGCTGTTTGTTTATCAGTGGCAAAAACATGTGAAATTGATACGTGCAAGGAATATCTTTTCAAGGCCGCCAACTCTCTTACTATTTTAACACAGAACATTCATAGTATAAATAAAAACATGGATAATTTCTATATACTCCTTCGAAGATTGGACACTGAATGCGACGTTATCATACTAACAGAATGCTGGCTATCTAAAAGCCAAAACAACCTGCCATCACTGCCAGGATATAATACTTTTAGTAGTAAAACTGTATATAACCAAAATGACGGTGTAGTGTTCTTTGCGAAAAAAAATATAAACATTTCAGTCGAAGAACCGGATATGCTAGATTGTAGTAGGTTATTGGTGAAAGTGGGCCATGAAACTGCTATCCTTGCTGTTTACAGACCTTGTGGCTTTAAACAAATAGATAATTTTATCACGTCATTATGCAATACACTTAGGCAACTGTCGCCATTCAAAAATATAGTGTTAACGGGTGATATGAATATAGATCTCAACCCTGAAGGCAGTCATGGCGGAGCAACAGACTAACTTAATATATGTGCATGCCAGGGCCTGCTTCCAGCACATTTGCTCCCTACTCATCTAAGTGGTTCCTGTTTAGACCACACTTTACTAAAAACTAAGTTACCATCTATAACCCTTGTCACTAATCCTATAGTAACCGATCATAGTGCCGTCATTCTTAGCTTAAGCCTTAAAATACCTATATATATATAAATGACCTTTGCAATCTTGAACTTAACTCGGGTAAAATAATATCTTACGCAGATGATACCGTGCTGCTTTTTTCCGCAAATACAGTAGACAAGGTTTATTTATGTGCACAACAAGGTTTTGACAGGGTTAATAAATGGCTCCAACAAAACATATTAACACAGAATACGGACAAAACCAAATATATTCATTTTTCTATGCGCAGCTCAACACAGCATATAACCATACCAGAAATGTATGCATATAAATGTTGCTCAGTCGCAGAGTCTAATTGTAACTGCCCAGTTATTTTTAACACAAGAACTATTAAATACCTTGGAATAATTATAGATTCCACTCTTACATTTAAAAATCACATAGACCACCTCTGCAATAGAGTCCGTAAACTAATGTTTGTTTTTAAAAAGATTCGCTCTTTTGTTGATATTAAGGTAGTAAAGCAAGTATATTTCGCATTATGTCAATTGATTCTCACCTATTGTATAACATCATGGGGAGGAGCAGCTAAAACTACACTGCTACCACTGAAACGCACTCAAAGAGCTGTATTAAAAGTCGCAACATTTCGCCCTATCCTATTCCCGTCCCATCTCTTATATAAATCCTATAACGTCCTCTCAGGGCGCCAGTTATTCGTTATGAGTACGTTACTAAAACAACACTTAAAATTTCCCTACAGAAGAGAGGTGACTGATAAAAGACGCAAAGATAAAGTCATTGAAAGTAACATTAGAATAAGGCATTCTTTCATGCATAGATTTTTTACATTTCTTGGCCCTTTTCTGTATAATCAAGTCAATGCAATTTTGTACATGTATCCATTAAAAATGGCAGATTGTAAAAATGTAATTCGTACATGGTTAAAAAGTTTATCATACGATGATACGGAAAAATTGCTGATTGTTTTAAGCTAATTAAAATCTTAAGTAAATTAATGATAATATATTTTACTGAATTAATCGTAATTAGTTGGTAAGTTATTCATTTTATATAAGAAACAGAAAATATTTGTAAATGTATCTATTAGCACATACACCTCAGATACAGGTTTATCCTAGTTCAGGTGCCTGTTATTGTAGACTATTTTAAATTAAGACATTATTTGAATTAATTGTACAGTTTCTTGAAATAAATTAGTATTATTATTATTATTATATAGCTGCTGAAAAGCTTTACCATGTTTTGTGCACATACAGGAAATTATCGTAAATAGAATGAGAGGTCGAAAATGATATTTCTAATTATTTAACTTTTACGTCATCATCATCATCATCATTACAGCCTTTCATAAGTCCACTGCTGAACATCGGCCTCCCCCAAGGAATGTCACAAAGCACGGTCCTGAGCCACCTGCATCCATCGACTTCCTGCATGTCTTACCAGGTCGTCACTCGCCCTACACTTCACCTACCGGTACAAGGCTGCCACTCAAGAACCTTTCTTCCCCATCGGTTGTCGGTTCTTCGAGCTATATGGCCGGCTCAATGCCACTTCAGCTTACTAATCCGTTGGGCTATGTCGGTTAATCTGGTTCTACTGCGGATATACTCATTTCTAAGTTTATCACGCAGAGAAACCCAGAGCATAGCCCTCTCCATAGCTCGCTGAGCGACCTTGAGCTTCCTCATACGGCCAGCAGTGACGGACCACGTCTCAGATCCGTAAATCTTCACTGGCAACACGCACTGGTTGTACAATTTCGTTTTAAGGTTTTGAGGTATGTCTGACGAGAAGATGTGTCGTAGTTTCCCGAACGCTGCCCAGCCGAGTTGAACCCGTCAATTGACCTCTCGGTTGAAGTTGGACTATTCGTTGGGAGACACTATTGAGGTCATTGAGCATGGTGCTTAGGTCCTCCAGCGATTCTGCCATAAGGACTATATCGCCGGCAAATCGAAGGTGAGTTATGTACTCGCCATTGATGTTAATACCGTATCCTTTCCAGTACCAGAAGCTTGAAAACGTCTTCCAATGCAGCGGTGAAGAGTTTCGTGGATATAACGTCACCCTGTCTTACACCTCCCTGCAATTGGATAGGTTTCGTACTCTGGTTCTGTACTTGGATAGCCATCGTAGCTCTACTGTACAAACACTTCAGCACTTCGATATACCGACAGTCAACTTGGCACCACTGAAGGGACTGCAGCACCACCCAAATTTCGATGGAATCAAAGGCTTTCTCATAGTCCTCATACGCCAGACATAGTGGCAAATTGTACTCTTCGGACTTCTGTACAATTTGCCGAAGGGTATGTATGTGGTCTGTGGTGCTAAAGCCCTTTCGGAAACCGGCTTGTTCGGGAGGCTAGAAGTCGTCAGGTCTGCGCGCGAGACGATTCGTAATGACTCTCGAAAACAGCCCGTAGACGAGGCTCATAAGGGAAATCGGTCTGTAGTTCTTCAAGAGAGCGTTGTCACATTTCTTGGAGAACAATACCACCGCACTTCTGCTCCACGCCTCCGGTGTAATGCCACTATGGAGGACGGAATTAAAGAGCCTCTGAAGGACTTCAAGTACCGTTCTTCCACCCGCTTTCAGTAGCTCTGCTGTAATTCCATCCTCGCCTGGGGCCTTGCCGTTTTTAAGGTGCTAGAGTGCCATTCTTATCTCGCTCAGACTGACGTTATATATCTTCGGAGTAGTGTCGGGTAAGATTCGCTCTTGGATCGTTACTCACACTTGCGTGTGGTTCCAACGATGACGTGTACTCCTGCCCATAGAACCTCTCAATCTCACTCAAAATCTCAGGTGCCTCGGAAACGATGCTGCCACACTCGGTCTTCAGCTTCGACAGTTGGCTCTTTTTGGCAGAGAGATCTATTGCAAAGACTTTGGAACCTTGGTTCCACTCGATCGCTTCTTCAATACAAACTGTATTGAAGTTGCGTAAGTCCCGCCGCATGCATTTGGAGATCTTTCTGTTCAGGTGCCTGTATGCTGTCAAATCTCTTGAAGAATGTAGCTTAATCTCTCGTCTAACAGCCATGAGATTAAGAGTGTAATCGGAGAGTTTTTGTGTTCTTCTGCGGCGGGTCTTGCAGAACTTATCTGCGACCGCATAGACAGTTTCCACGAGCTTCTCATTCATATCGTCCACTTCATTGCAGTTTTCGAGGCACTGAAAACCGTTTTGTAGCTCGAGCTGAAAGGTTTCGGGACTTTGGAACAGAGCACGAGGGGGACGGAGCGTTGACTTCATTAGACGAGACCTCTCCAACTTAACGTTTAGGTTCAGTGTGCCTCTAACCATTCAGTGATCGCTACCAGTTTTCACCCTCGCGATCACGGAAACATCACTCAACAGTTGTCGTCTGGTCGTCATCATGAAGTCAATCTCATTTTTTGTCGAATGTCATATATATAATATCGCGTTTAATTATATTTATTTTTAAAATACAGACGTTTCGAGTGTTTTTCAGTACTCATGGTCACGGGGGACTGAAACGTGAACAGAAACATTATTATTAAATGTAGTTTATAAATACATAATACTTATTGAAAGTCACTCTTTTGTTTAATTACCACTGGCACAAAATAAATAATAAAACTACGAACAGAAGTTGCATTCCTTTGATCTTGACTGCTTGCCGACGTTTTAATAGCCTACATAGTTATTATTAATCAGATAAATTGCGCACGCAAGCTTAATAAATCTTTGTCGCTGCGCACGAGTGTCCGTATTACTTTGCTTTTTTTCGGGGATTGAACAGGTCCACTTCCTGTGGGGCCGCTTCTGGAAGAAAGAGTTTATCATAAAGAGTCCCTCTTTCTCCATGAAGTCGGCCAGCTGCTGGCCTCTTGGGTTCCGTTGCCCTATTCCAAATTTCCCCACTTTCAGCTCTTCGTTTTATCTTCTGCCTAGTTTTGCATTGAAATCTCCCATTAACACCGTATAGGAGAATGAGATGATGAAATTATGAGAATGCAATGCGTGGCTCTAGAGATATCCTCATACATTTCCTCCACCTCCTCATCAGGATGTGCCGAGGTTGGTGCGTAAACCTGTATGACCTTCAGCGAATACCGTTTGGTGATTCTGAGTATAAGGTACGCAACCCTCGTCGACACACTCTCAATTCATCCAACGTTGTTAACGAAAGACTTGTGGACGATAAATCCGACACCTCCTTGGGACAGATGGTCACCCTACCGGTGATAGAACAAGTTGCCGGATTCGAGGATTACCGTGTCCTCCCCCTCTCTTCGGATTTCGGATAATCCTAGATAATCGAACGGGTTGGTAACCGCAGTTTTTTTCATCCGTATAGCAATGAATGTTACCAGTTAGCAACATATCATTGATATGCAGAAGAAACAGCGTTGGTGATAGCACACAGCCTTGTGGAACACCAGCGTTAATTGGCTTGTAGTCGCAGCATGCACCGTCTGCAACAACCTTAATGCTCCGATCTGCATGGAAGCTGGTGATCGAATTGCACAATTTCTCGGGAAGCCCGTAGAAAGGGAGCTTCGAAAGAAACGCTTTATGCCAAACCCGATCGAAGGCCTTCGCAATGTCCAAACTAACGGCCAACGCCTTCCCCTTGGACTCTTCTGCCTCTACCCATCTATGAGTCAGGTAGACCAGAAGATCACTAGCTGATCGACCCCGACGAAACCGTATCGGCGGTTTCTAATCAGCTGGTGATCCTCAAGGTACTGCATGAGCAGGCAGTTATGGATTCCATTTTGAGCGGAATTTTGCCCCCCCCCCCCTCCCCAGAATACGCGGGGCAGCCTGAGCACCCACGCTCAGGAGTGGAATAACATGGCGTGGATGCTCAGCGAGAGATTCTTCAGGGGTTCTGGTACCCTCCTGGGGTACTCAATATATAGTATACTAGTAATTCTTGGGTAAAAACTTAATAATATTCTTAACTTAACTATAAAATAATATTGAGTGACCATGCAGCACTCAAGGTCGTGCAGCACACATGGTAAGGCACCCGAAACGTCGGGAATTAAAATTTGAATTAAACGCGAGGAAATCCGTAAAAATATGTTTCATTTAATGTGTAGTTTTCGCGTAAATATAATAAATCCCTTTTAAAATAATATATATTTTTATAAACATTCGGATATTGACTTATTGATTACTACGACAATTGACCGAAATGTTCAATTAAATAAATAAAACAGTTTCTGCTTGAAAGGGAAATAAATAAATTATATGATATTATTACGACAAAGTCTCAGAAAATATACAAGTTATCTATAATACAGTTTAACTGTTTGTGTTTCTTGCTAGTTCTTCCCAGTTCAGAGGTTTTTATTCCGAAACAGTAATCAAAGAAAAAAAATAATTTCAATGAGAATTATTCATGATCTATATTGAATAAAAAATATTTTATTGTGTTATAATATATTTATAACCAGAATTTGTATATATATATATATATATATATATATATATATTTTAAAGCATAATAAAAATACTGACCGCGTGACTGTGTTTATATGAAGTTAATTTTATTAAATTTTATTGTACAAAATATTACATTGTAAACCAATATTTAAAAAATGTTTCTTGCTTTTATCTTCCTGGACTACACCATCCTCACTTCAAGAGATTTCTTTCTGCAAGTCTTGAGAGAGGATTGATGAGCTGTTCAAGCGGAGTAAAGTAAAACTAACTTTTAATAAAATTTGCAATCTGACTTCAAACAATTAAAAATAATAAAATAATTTCACATTCTGAGGTCGTAATACTTCTATAAAATATGTGTTAGCACTGTTTTTAGTTTGTTTGAAGTCGACTTTTACTTTTTAATAAAAGTTAATTTTTTACCCTTTGAGTGAAATAAAGAGTATCTCAAATTAAATGTCGACTTAATAAATCCATTCAAAACTTTATCCAATATTATGCCACTCTAAAGAGTTTATTCAAAATTTATATAGGTTCACTCAAAATATGTCACCAAAATCGGTTCCAAACTGAAGAACATATCGCGTATTTTATATATCACTTATTAAGTTACCATTATACACAACCATCTTTACTATATTTCTGTAAATATTCATGGATTTTTGGAAAAATTGTTACGTTTGTGTATTGACTATAGCAGTTATCTAAGTGAGTCCATGTTAGCCGTCTTACTTGATAAGATTCTAACACATTTGGCAGTTGTGTGGAAAGCCATTGAACAGCCTTCGAATTGACCAATACATCGTTTTCACTATAGATTAATACAACAGGAATATTGGTACGATTGAGGTTATAAAGAGGTGGTTGAACGCTGCCATACAATTCCAAATTTTTACTTGGGCCATAATCGTACTTTTGGAACCTACCTGCCATTCCGTTTTGACCATAGAAAGCTAAATTTCGAGCTGACGTTCCACCAGGAAAATGGCCAAACAACACTCTTATCGTTTGAGTTAATATTGAACCAGGATCATCAGAATCGATTAAAGTCAACGCTGCTCTACACACAGTTCCTGCCAAAATATTATCTTTGCAAAAGAAAGAAGCCTCTTTTTGAATCAATCCCCCTTTTTGAAAAACTTCCAACTCACGTGGACTAAAAAGTGGTTCTACTACCGGATAAAACCGAGTCAACAACTGTAGAAGTACAGATCTTATATACTTTACTCTTGCCGCTGGAGCTAGCATTATGGAAACTCTTATTTTGTCGCAGTATCCAGAAGTTTCGGAGCACATGGTGAAAAATATCCGGCCACCCTGTGAGAACCCAACATAATTTAATTCCGAAAATCCCGTCTCGCTCAGCATGTAGTCAATAATAGCTGGAACGTCTATCTTTCCCATTTCATGCGAGGTAAAATTCCAAAATTGTGCGTCGGTATCTGGATTGAGACGAACATTTCTTCTACCATAATACGTGCCACGCACATTTCCAACCCACAGATCATAGCACGCGTCTGATATAAGAAACGCGAGACCAGCTGATGGACCGGCGTCTAACCAAGAATCCGAACTCTGTAGCAGGCCGTGCATAAGCAACACCGGGGGTTGCCTTATCCTTCCCCTACAATTTTTGCCCTTCGGTATCCGGAACACCGACAAGATGTATCCATCTTCTGTTATTACGGTATGTTCTTCAGCCGTGTATCCATAATTTCTCGCAAATTCAGTAAAATTTGAAAGTGAATCCCGGGGATAATCTTTGGATGATATGTCTTTATTGATTTCGACGGCCCAGTTTTGCCCCAATGTACTTTTGAACATAGAAAATAATAAAAACAATAGAGATATAACGTAGCCGCCGTTTGGAGTCATTTTGTGAATTGACTTCACCTCTTCTATCATGGCATTTAAAATATGGATCTGTTATCTCAATTTCTATTGTTACAATAAATTATATTATAGCTATATGCGGGTTGAGGCAATTGCGCTAGATTTTTTTTTAATTGGCCCGTATTATTTATTTTACTTGATTTATTAGCAGTTATAAACAATTATGATGCTAGTTATCCATCACTGCTTCTAACGAGATATATTAACGTATTTTTATAAATAATTGACCGTGTAGAGGCGGTGTAAGATAAACGTACCCCTCATCTTACCGTCAGCGTCGTAAGATGCGACAGAGAGAAACAAAACAAGAACGGGCAACATCTTCCTTACAACAACCTGTGGTTCCCAGGCATACAGGCGCGACAACTATGAAAAATATAGCCTGTATTTGGTAATATACGGGAGGAGCCTATTATCAGCAGTTGCCTTTCGATGGGTTTAAACATAATGTAAATTGAACATATTACCATAACGAGTTTGTGTTGTCGGTCATGCCGTATGGAACGTTGTTTTTCACCACTGACCTGACGAGGAAGCAAAATTTACTTAGTAAACTATATTAAGGCTTTAACTACTCTGAATGACCTTGACGAAACTGCTATCGCAGAGATTTTAGCCAACGTCAACACCGTCTAGCGACTACGTTCTGTATTACTTATAAAAGTGCAAAGATTAATAGACTGCAGAGATGACAATTATAAAAGTGACATACTGCCCGTTATGCTTGCGCATCACTGAGAATTATGTTGTAGTTACGCATCTTCAATTACATTGTGCTGTAGCTTTGTCCGGTAGGCGTCACGAGCTATCAAGTGTTCAAGTTTCAAGTACGTAAGAGTTTTTTTTATTATATATGTTAAATCGTATTTATTCGTATCGTATTAGTAGATCTGGGTCAAAGGGTTCGCTGTAAATTTTTCCCGGGTTTGATCCTCGACAGCACGAATGCAATTTGTAATTGCAATTTTCGTCAACACGCATTGGGGCAGTTCGGCGGGCATTTCCTTGCCCTAAAACCCTCTCAGAAATAAAAAAGGAGTTCTGTGCCCAGTAGAGGGACTTGTATAGCCTTTTACATTACTTTGTAGCAATATTTATATTATTTATATTATATTTAGATACAGAAGGGTACCTTATGCTGACAAAAATATCACGTGGAGGCGACGAAAACGTAAAACATCTTTGTACCTAGATAAAACGTTCGAAAGATTGTCAATCTGTCATACGCCACATTTTCTATAGAGCGTAGAACATTGCAGATAGGGCAAAATAAAAAATAATCCAAAATATTATGGGAACTATTTATTAATAATATATACATTTATAGGTATTTATAATAAAAATAATGAACAAGCTGCAAGGTACAACTAATAATGTTTCTTGTAAACATAATTGTAAAATTCCTGTTTTAATATTTACCAATGGTTAATTGATGAATCGTAGTCAAGATCACTTCATATAAAATATATTTAATTAAAATTGACACATGACCTATTTGGCTTTCTACTTACAACTCGGCGGAAATTTAAAAAGAAGATTTTGTCTTTTCACACAAGTATTGTTTACAACTGGCGTGGTTTCGAAAAGCATGATTAAGTGTCAGCGGTATATAATCAATTAAATACTGAACTTTTTTGAAATTTTTTTTGTTTATTTTTGTTATATCTTCTTATAAACTGACGCCATCTGACTATTTTATTATTTGTTTTTTTTTTGTAACGCATAAGGATAAGTTAGACTAAGTTAGATTAACTTGGATAAGTTTGTAATTTTTTTTAATTTTATCACAAAATTTCCGCAATAAATTATTACCTTTTCTACAGTGATTCTCTCCTCTTAGTTTCGGCGTGACTGTAGGATGTTATACTGAGTTACCGTCAGTTACTTAGCGGCCATAAATCATTATATGTATGTATAGACATACATATATTAATTTTTTGATTTTAATATTTATGTTTTTTTAATTTTGATTGATTTTTTTAAACCTGGTAAAATTATTTTTTTCCATACCAATTGATGGGCCTGAGTAAAATGCCAGTTATGCTCTTTGGCTGAAGTTATTTTTTATTTTATGCTCATTGATTTTTTTGATTGCATTTGATTGCGCATTTCTAAAACAAAATTTTACCTCTTCTCCTTCTAATAATAGCTCCTGCACCTAACACGGCGGAACAGTTATTATTATCTATAAGATCATTTGCAGAAACAGTTTTTGTTAACAGTTGTGAGTGTAACATTTTTTCAGCTGCTTTGTTTATAGTGCCTTGAGCAACACTTTGCCGGTTTCTGTACAGAAAATGATACTGGCTTTGCAAATATGGATGGCCGCTACCATTGAATATAATACCCGCTATGTTACACTTATTTACATAGAAACTTTAATTATCATTTGCATAAAATTCTAAATAGCACTTTTTACACAAGAAAGTAAACTTTTAGATCAGTCCGTCTTGTTTTTCACTAATTAAGTAAAAAGTAAAACAAACCAATAGGTCCGTGATTTAAAATTTCTTGCAACTTTTTATAGAAAAGCATGACCTTATCATAATATAATAGTCAATCATTTAGCCATGTGATAAAACTTTTAAGTGTGCCAATCAACCATTAATGATGATATTCGGGTCATTATACTGGAAATAGTCTTTTAAATATTTTGTAGTACAATTGATAATCTTCAGAATGATTGACCGTGTATATGACTTTTATAAGTCTATGTTATTTTTGATGAAAATTATTATTGCAGATAAAAGCCCTTTCACATTTATTGTAGTCTCGAATTAAATTAATCAAAATGAAAATAAGAATTTTGGCTCTTTATAACTGGTCTTTAAATGTAAAACACTGGCTTGAAATTATATAATCATGGGCATTTTTTTAATTCATTAAACTTTTTTAAGATTGTGTTGAAACTCTACTGGTAAAAAAAACCAAATATATATATATATATATATATATATATATTAAAGTTCTTGATGAAAATAAAGTATGCGCGTTACATCGCATCCCATCAAGAATTTCTAATGTAATTCTTGGTGTAAAGCTAAGACGTGATAATAACTGTAAACAATAGAATAACAAAACAATGAAAATATTTGTAAATACTTGCTTTATAACCTAATAAATATTATTTGACCGTAATAAAATAAAACAAGGTGTCATTCGGCATGACAGTAAAAATAAATATTTACCATTATTTTTGCAATATCTAACAGCTGGAACAGCGCGCGATTCCGATCCATCTAAAGATGCTAAATTTCAGCAAGCACTGTCAAATTCAATAGAAGTGACTGAAAAACGGTTCTTGATATAGAAGGGTAAATAAATTATTTAACCTATAAAGTAAAATCACTTTATTAAAAATCAAAATAGCCCAATAGCTTTATTAACATGAGATATATAATTGTACGAGTGCTTACAATACTTAATATTATTTTACTGAAATCTCAGAAAGTTTTTTTTAATAGAATAAGGGTGACAAACGAGCACACAGTTCACCTGATGGTAAGTGGTTGCTACGTTCCATAGACATCTACATCTATTCTCGATTACGTATCAAAATGTAGATGCGTTGTCACCCGTGAAGACTAAGATGTAATGCCTCATTTCCAGTAAAAAGGTTCTCCGGTTCCCTACACATACTATACAAAACACAGCAGGGTTCAACTGCTATTTTACATGGTATTCCGTGAGAGCGTGGCCCTTCCCCTGTCGAGCCGACCCATTCGTGCTACAACTATACCTACTACTAATATAGCTGCAGCACGGCTCTACCACGTAAGAAAAAATTGACGTTGAAAATTTAAGTATTTTCAGAAGTAACTTTTAAATAAAACTAATTTTACGGATTTTATCGCGTATATTAACTTATTTTATATTCCCGACGTTTCGAGCACTTTACAGCACCCATGGTCACAGGGGGGGACTGAGGTGTATGACGTCCCAATGTCATAGTTAACCACGGCTACCTCCAGATTAAAAATTATTAATTTTTGTTCCGATCCACGCAGTATGAACTTACAGTATCGTGAAGTCTTGCAGTTGTATGCTTGGGTTGGGATTTAATTTTATTAATTATGGGATCCCAAGCAGATGGTAGCACCCAGCCATCTTCTCTATTGAAATTAAGATGTTTCTTGATTTCAATAGCAAGATTGGCTACATCTTGAAGCGGGCTTCCATTAAAACATATTTCAAGCCGCCGAAGAAGATTAGTCAGTTTTTACCATCAGTCAAGTGTAATATTCCTCTGCAAGATGCAGGAGTGTACAAGCTTGATTGTGAATGTGGTCTCTCTTATATAGGACAAACTAAAAGATCTATAAAAACCCGTGTTAAAGAACACATAGCTGATGTGAAGAATAGACGCTCCGGGAAGTCTGCAGTCTGTGAACACGTACAGGATCGCCCCCGTCACTACATTAGATTTGATAGACCACAAATCCTCGCTAAAGAACACCGATTCCTTCCAAGGATGATTCGCGAGGCTATTGAAATCAAGAAACATTCTAATTTCAATAGAGAAGATGGCTGGGTGCTACCATCTGCTTGGGATCCCATAATTAATAAAATTAAATCCCAACCCAAGCATACAACTGCAAGACTTCATGATACTGTAAGTTCATACTGCATGGATCGGAACAAAAATTAATAATTTTTAATCTGGAGGTAGCCGTGGTTAACTATGACATTGGGACGTCATACACCTTAGTCCCCCCCGTGACCATGGGTGCTGTAAAGTGCTCGAAACGTCGGGAATATAAAATAAGTTAATATACGCGATAAAATCCGTAAAATTAGTTTTATTTAAATGTGTAGTGTTCGCGTAAATATAAGAAATCATTATGTGAACCAGTACGGACTGGTAATTGCAAATAAAATTCGCCGATTAGAAGATCTCATGACTAAGCGCGCAAGATATCTAACAGCATTGAACTTTTTGAAGAGATGTCGTGATAATAATATCATTCCTACGTGTGTCAAAATATCCACTAAAAAGGACATTCGAGGAAGCGCTAAGATCTTAAATCAGGCAAGTAAAATGTTGTTACGAACGGTAATCCAACAAAAACGCTCCGATCTACATACCATAAACAAATCCATAGACACATCATTCAGTGAGTTAAAGGCAGTTTTAACGACATTTGATTATAATGTTTGCATCGAAACGTTAAATAAACGAGAAATTAATAAATATAACGAATGCAAAAACAAACATATAGTAAAATATCAAAAATTAACGACCAAATTAAATGTCAAACATCTGAGTCAACGTGAGAACGAAACGCAACCATTGACTACGAACGCGGATCATAGATTAAGCGCGGTCTATAATCTGTCAAAACAAACTCTGGATGATGCAACAATTAGAGTATTATCGAAAGGCCTTAATTTTGCTTTAACACCTAAAAAATTACCGTACGAAGAAATTATTTGCAGCGTCGAGGACTGTCTATATAAAAACAATATGCGAAAGGAAGATTTGGAAGCGATACGTCAAGACATTTCGTCTATGTTACGTCGAAGCTCAACACCAAAACCGAATCTACCTAAAGACGAATTTAAAGCGTTGAATAACCTACGCAATAAACGAGAACTCACGATTCTCCGCGCAGATAAAGGAAACGCCACGGTAGTCATGGATACGTCGGATTATAATTCTAAAATACAAGAACTTTTGTCGGATGCAAGTACTTATAAAAAGGTTAAAAATGACCCAACAAATAACACACTCAAAACAACTAGTGATCTCATAAAGAAACACTCCGAAAGATTAAATCTAGACGTAAAATCGATAATACCTACGTGTGCCAAACCACCGAAATTGTATGGGTTACCAAAAATACACAAGCCCAATGCTCCACTACGTCCTATAGTGAGCCAAATCGATTCACCAACTTACAAATTGGCTCAACACTTAGCGAATATACTCTCACCGCTCAGGGGACATACAAGAGCATACACAAAGGATTCCTACCATTTTGTCAGCGAGATTAAAGACCTACATCTGGCAGACAATGAAACTATGGTCAGTTTTGATGTGCAGTCTCTGTTCACATGCTTACCTGTTGAAGATTGCATCTCGATTGTTACTAGAAGGCTAGAGCAAAACAACATGCCCGTAGAATATGCAGTATTACTTAGACACTGCCTTACATCTGGCTACCTATTGTGGAAGGAGGAGTTCTACAAGCAAGTAGATGGAGTGGCGATGGGCTCACCTGTATCTCCCATTGTTGCCGATATATTCATGGAGGACTTTGAGGAGAAAGCCCTGTGTACTTCTCCCGTAAACCCAAGATTCTACAAGCGGTACGTAGACGACACTTTCACAATTCTCCCTTTAGATAAAGTAACTGCATTTCTAGACCATCTTAACTCCTTAAATTCTAAAATTCAGTTCACAATGGAGTTAGAGGCAAACAATTCTTTAGCTTTTCTAGATGTGTTAGTAATTCGGAATCCTGATAACACCTTGAGCCACACTGTGTATAGAAAAAAGACCCATACAGATAGATATTTAAACGGTGATTCTCACCACCATCCTTCACAGTTAGCTACCGTGGGTAAATCTTTGTTTCAGAGAGCACGAGGGATCTGTGACAGTAAACACCTGGCCGCCGAGCTCCAACACGTCAAGCAAGTTTTGCACGACAATAAGCTTCGGGTCCCGCGCCTACGTCACAGTGAACGAGTGAAGCCGGCCACAGTCGAGCGAGTGCCTGCTGTACTGCCATATGTCAGAGGTGTCACTGACAAGATTGGCTACATCTTGAAGCGGGCTTCCATTAAAACATATTTCAAGCCGCCGAAGAAGATTAGTCAGTTTTTACCATCAGTCAAGTGTAATATTCCTCTGCAAGATGCAGGAGTGTACAAGCTTGATTGTAAATGTGGTTTCTCTTATATAGGACAAACTAAAAGATCTATAAAAACCCGTGTTAAAGAACACATAGCTGATGTGAAGAATAGACGCTCCGGGAAGTCTGCAGTCTGTGAACACGTACAGGATCGCCCCCGTCACTAAATTAGATTTGATAGACCTCAAATCCTCGCTAAAGAACACCGATTCCTTCCAAGGATGATTCGCGAGGCTATTGAAATCAAGAAACATCCTAATTTCAATAGAGAAGATGGCTGGGTGCTACCATCTGCTTGGGATCCCATAATTAATAAAATTAAATCCCAACCCAAGCATACAACTGCAAGACTTCATGATACTGTAAGTTCATACTGCATGGATCGGAACAAAAATTAATAATTTTTAATCTGGAGGTAGCCGCGGTTAACTATGACATTGGGACGTCATACACCTCAGTCCCCCCCGTGACCATGGGTGCTGTAAAGTGCTCGAAACGTCGGGAATATAAAATAAGTTAATATACGCGATAAAATCCGTAAAATTAGTTTTATTTAAATGTGTAGTGTTCGCGTAAATATAAGAAATCATTATGTGAACCAGTACGGACTGGTAATTGCAAATAAAATTCGCCGATTAGAAGATCTCATGACTAAGCGCGCAAGATATCTAACAGCATTGAACTTTTTGAAGAGATGTCGTGATAATAATATCATTCCTACGTGTGTCAAAATATCCACTAAAAAGGACATTCGAGGAAGCGCTAAGATCTTAAATCAGGCAAGTAAAAAGTTGTTACGAACGGTAATCCAACAAAAACGCTCCGATCTACATACCATAAACAAATCCATAGACACATCATTCAGTGAGTTAAAGGCAGTTTTAACGACATTTGATTATAATGTTTGCATCGAAACGTTAAATAAACGGGAAATTAATAAATATAACGAATGCAAAAACAAACATATAGTAAAATATCAAAAATTAACGACCAAATTAAATGTCAAACATCTGAGTCAACGTGAGAACGAAACGCAACCATTGACTACGAACGCGGATCATAGATTAAGCGCGGTCTATAATCTGTCAAAACAAACTCTGGATGATGCAACAATTAGAGTATTATCGAAAGGCCTTAATTTTGCTTTAACACCTAAAAAATTACCGTACGAAGAAATTATTTGCAGCGTCGAGGACTGTCTATATAAAAACAATATGCGAAAGGAAGATTTGGAAGCGATACGTCAAGACATTTCGTCTATGTTACGTCGAAGCTCAACACCAAAACCGAATCTACCTAAAGACGAATTTAAAGCGTTGAATAACCTACGCAATAAACGAGAACTCACGATTCTCCGCGCAGATAAAGGAAACGCCACGGTAGTCATGGATACGTCGGATTATAATTCTAAAATACAAGAACTTTTGTCGGATGCAAGTACTTATAAAAAGGTTAAAAATGACCCAACAAATAACACACTCAAAACAACTAGTGATCTCATAAAGAAACACTCCGAAAGATTAAATCTAGACGTAAAATCGATAATACCTACGTGTGCCAAACCACCGAAATTGTATGGGTTACCAAAAATACACAAGCCCAATGCTCCACTACGTCCTATAGTGAGCCAAATCGATTCACCAACTTACAAATTGGCT
Organism: Parnassius glacialis; assembly: GCA_033319125.1. NCBI lineage: Eukaryota > Metazoa > Arthropoda > Insecta > Lepidoptera > Papilionidae > Parnassius > Parnassius glacialis. Next base: position 33,775,065 of record JAVANC010000014.1, read on the forward strand.
CAACACTTAGCGAATATACTCTCACCGCTCAGGGGACATACGAGAGCACACACAAAGGATTTCTAACATTTTGTCAGCGAGATTAAAGACCTACATCTGGCAGACAATGAAACTATGGTCAGTTTTGATGTGCAGTCTCTGTTCACATGCTTACCTGTTGAAGATTGCATCTCGATTGTTACTAGAAGGCTAGAGCAAAACAACATGCCCGTAGAATATGCAGTATTACTTAGACACTGCCTTACATCTGGCTACCTATTGTGGAAGGAGGAGTTCTACAAGCAAGTAGATGGAGTGGCGATGGGCTCACCTGTATCTCCCATTGTTGCCGATATATTCATGGAGGACTTTGAGGAGAAAGCCCTGTGTACTTCTCCCGTAAACCCAAGATTCTACAAGCGGTACGTAGACGACACTTTCACAATTCTCCCTTTAGATAAAGTAACTGCATTTCTAGACCATCTTAACTCCTTAAATTCTAAAATTCAGTTCACAATGGAGTTAGAGGCAAACAATTCTTTAGCTTTTCTAGATGTGTTAGTAATTCGGAATCCTGATAACACCTTGAGCCACACTGTGTATAGAAAAAAGACCCATACAGATAGATATTTAAACGGTGATTCTCACCACCATCCTTCACAGTTAGCTACCGTGGGTAAATCTTTGTTTCAGAGAGCACGAGGGATCTGTGACAGTAAACCCTTTTTAATTTCTCACAAATACGCAATTTTGCTACTGTGCTATTAAATTTTGTACGATAATTAACTTTTCGCAACATTACTCTGTGTTAGCTGTGGTTACCTATAACTGGGTGAGCACATTGCATGTTTCTCACAATGCTTGGTTCTTGTTTTTAGTATTTGTGTATCACCTGTCGGTGACCCTTATAAATAAAAAAAATAAATAAATAAACACCTGGCCGCCGAGCTCCAACACGTCAAGCAAGTTTTGCACGACAATAAGCTTCGGGTCCCGCGCCTACGTCACAGTGAACGAGTGAAGCCGGCCACAGTCGAGCGAGTGCCTGCTGTACTGCCATATGTCAGAGGTGTCACTGACAAGATTGGCTACATCTTGAAGCGGGCTTCCATTAAAACATATTTCAAGCCGCCGAAGAAGATTAGTCAGTTTTTACCATCAGTCAAGTGTAATATTCCTCTGCAAGATGCAGGAGTGTACAAGCTTGATTGTGAATGTGGTCTCTCTTATATAGGACAAACTAAAAGATCTATAAAAACCCGTGTTAAAGAACACATAGCTGATGTGAAGAATAGACGCTCCGGGAAGTCTGCAGTCTGTGAACACGTACAGGATCGCCCCCGTCACTACATTAGATTTGATAGACCTCAAATCCTCGCTAAAGAACACCGATTCCTTCCAAGGATGATTCGCGAGGCTATTGAAATCAAGAAACATCCTAATTTCAATAGAGAAGATGGCTGGGTGCTACCATCTGCTTGGGATCCCATAATTAATAAAATTAAATCCCAACCCAAGCATACAACTGCAAGACTTCATGATACTGTAAGTTCATACTGCATGGATCGGAACAAAAATTAATAATTTTTAATCTGGAGGTAGCCGTGGTTAACTATGACATTGGGACGTCATACACCTCAGTCCCCCCCGTGACCATGGGTGCTGTAAAGTGCTCGAAACGTCGGGAATATAAAATAAGTTAATATACGCGATAAAATCCGTAAAATTAGTTTTATTTAAATGTGTAGTGTTCGCGTAAATATAAGAAATCATTATGTGAACCAGTACGGACTGGTAATTGCAAATAAAATTCGCCGATTAGAAGATCTCATGACTAAGCGCGCAAGATATCTAACAGCATTGAACTTTTTGAAGAGATGTCGTGATAATAATATCATTCCTACGTGTGTCAAAATATCCACTAAAAAGGACATTCGAGGAAGCGCTAAGATCTTAAATCAGGCAAGTAAAAAGTTGTTACGAACGGTAATCCAACAAAAACGCTCCGATCTACATACCATAAACAAATCCATAGACACATCATTCAGTAAGTTAAAGGCAGTTTTAACGACATTTGATTATAATGTTTGCATCGAAACGTTAAATAAACGAGAAATTAATAAATATAACGAATGCAAAAACAAACATATAGTAAAATATCAAAAATTAACGACCAAATTAAATGTCAAACATCTGAGTCAACGTGAGAACGAAACGCAACCATTGACTACGAACGCGGATCATAGATTAAGCGCGGTCTATAATCTGTCAAAACAAACTCTGGATGATGCAACAATTAGAGTATTATCGAAAGGCCTTAATTTTGCTTTAACACCTAAAAAATTACCGTACGAAGAAATTATTTGCAGCGTCGAGGACTGTCTATATAAAAACAATATGCGAAAGGAAGATTTGGAAGCGATACGTCAAGACATTTCGTCTATGTTACGTCGAAGCTCAACACCAAAACCGAATCTACCTAAAGACGAATTTAAAGCGTTGAATAACCTACGCAATAAACGAGAACTCACGATTCTCCGCGCAGATAAAGGAAACGCCACGGTAGTCATGGATACGTCGGATTATAATTCTAAAATACAAGAACTTTTGTCGGATGCAAGTACTTATAAAAAGGTTAAAAATGACCCAACAAATAACACACTCAAAACAACTAGTGATCTCATAAAGAAACACTCCGAAAGATTAAATCTAGACGTAAAATCGATAATACCTACGTGTGCCAAACCACCGAAATTGTATGGGTTACCAAAAATACACAAGCCCAATGCTCCACTACGTCCTATAGTGAGCCAAATCGATTCACCAACTTACAAATTGGCTCAACACTTAGCGAATATACTCTCACCGCTCAGGGGACATACAAGAGCATACACAAAGGATTCCTACCATTTTGTCAGCGAGATTAAAGACCTACATCTGGCAGACAATGAAACTATGGTCAGTTTTGATGTGCAGTCTCTGTTCACATGCTTACCTGTTGAAGATTGCATCTCGATTGTTACTAGAAGGCTAGAGCAAAACAACATGCCCGTAGAATATGCAGTATTACTTAGACACTGCCTTACATCTGGCTACCTATTGTGGAAGGAGGAGTTCTACAAGCAAGTAGATGGAGTGGCGATGGGCTCACCTGTATCTCCCATTGTTGCCGATATATTCATGGAGGACTTTGAGGAGAAAGCCCTGTGTACTTCTCCCGTAAACCCAAGATTCTACAAGCGGTACGTAGACGACACTTTCACAATTCTCCCTTTAGATAAAGTAACTGCATTTCTAGACCATCTTAACTCCTTAAATTCTAAAATTCAGTTCACAATGGAGTTAGAGGCAAACAATTCTTTAGCTTTTCTAGATGTGTTAGTAATTCGGAATCCTGATAACACCTTGAGCCACACTGTGTATAGAAAAAAGACCCATACAGATAGATATTTAAACGGTGATTCTCACCACCATCCTTCACAGTTAGCTACCGTGGGTAAATCTTTGTTTCAGAGAGCACGAGGGATCTGTGACAGTAAACACCTGGCCGCCGAGCTCCAACACGTCAAGCAAGTTTTGCACGACAATAAGCTTCGGGTCCCGCGCCTACGTCACAGTGAACGAGTGAAGCCGGCCACAGTCGAGCGAGTGCCTGCTGTACTGCCATATGTCAGAGGTGTCACTGACAAGATTGGCTACATCTTGAAGCGGGCTTCCATTAAAACATATTTCAAGCCGCCGAAGAAGATTAGTCAGTTTTTACCATCAGTCAAGTGTAATATTCCTCTGCAAGATGCAGGAGTGTACAAGCTTGATTGTGAATGTGGTTTCTCTTATATAGGACAAACTAAAAGATCTATAAAAACCCGTGTTAAAGAACACATAGCTGATGTGAAGAATAGACGCTCCGGGAAGTCTGCAGTCTGTGAACACGTACAGGATCGCCCCCGTCACTACATTAGATTTGATAGACCTCAAATCCTCGCTAAAGAACACCGATTCCTTCCAAGGATGATTCGCGAGGCTATTGAAATCAAGAAACATCCTAATTTCAATAGAGAAGATGGCTGGGTGCTACCATCTGCTTGGGATCCCATAATTAATAAAATTAAATCCCAACCCAAGCATACAACTGCAAGACTTCATGATACTGTAAGTTCATACTGCATGGATCGGAACAAAAATTAATAATTTTTAATCTGGAGGTAGCCGTGGTTAACTATGACATTGGGACGTCATACACCTCAGTCCCCCCCGTGACCATGGGTGCTGTAAAGTGCTCGAAACGTCGGGAATATAAAATAAGTTAATATACGCGATAAAATCCGTAAAATTAGTTTTATTTAAATGTGTAGTGTTCGCGTAAATATAAGAAATCATTATGTGAACCAGTACGGACTGGTAATTGCAAATAAAATTCGCCGATTAGAAGATCTCATGACTAAGCGCGCAAGATATCTAACAGCATTGAACTTTTTGAAGAGATGTCGTGATAATAATATCATTCCTACGTGTGTCAAAATATCCACTAAAAAGGACATTCGAGGAAGCGCTAAGATCTTAAATCAGGCAAGTAAAAAGTTGTTACGAACGGTAATCCAACAAAAACGCTCCGATCTACATACCATAAACAAATCCATAGACACATCATTCAGTGAGTTAAAGGCAGTTTTAACGACATTTGATTATAATGTTTGCATCGAAACGTTAAATAAACGAGAAATTAATAAATATAACGAATGCAAAAACAAACATATAGTAAAATATCAAAAATTAACGACCAAATTAAATGTCAAACATCTGAGTCAACGTGAGAACGAAACGCAACCATTGACTACGAACGCGGATCATAGATTAAGCGCGGTCTATAATCTGTCAAAACAAACTCTGGATGATGCAACAATTAGAGTATTATCGAAAGGCCTTAATTTTGCTTTAACACCTAAAAAATTACCGTACGAAGAAATTATTTGCAGCGTCGAGGACTGTCTATATAAAAACAATATGCGAAAGGAAGATTTGGAAGCGATACGTCAAGACATTTCGTCTATGTTACGTCGAAGCTCAACACCAAAACCGAATCTACCTAAAGACGAATTTAAAGCGTTGAATAACCTACGCAATAAACGAGAACTCACGATTCTCCGCGCAGATAAAGGAAACGCCACGGTAGTCATGGATACGTCGGATTATAATTCTAAAATACAAGAACTTTTGTCGGATGCAAGTACTTATAAAAAGGTTAAAAATGACCCAACAAATAACACACTCAAAACAACTAGTGATCTCATAAAGAAACACTCCGAAAGATTAAATCTAGACGTAAAATCGATAATACCTACGTGTGCCAAACCACCGAAATTGTATGGGTTACCAAAAATACACAAGCCCAATGCTCCACTACGTCCTATAGTGAGCCAAATCGATTCACCAACTTACAAATTGGCTCAACACTTAGCGAATATACTCTCACCGCTCAGGGGACATACAAGAGCATACACAAAGGATTCCTACCATTTTGTCAGCGAGATTAAAGACCTACATCTGGCAGACAATGAAACTATGGTCAGTTTTGATGTGCAGTCTCTGTTCACATGCTTACCTGTTGAAGATTGCATCTCGATTGTTACTAGAAGGCTAGAGCAAAACAACATGCCCGTAGAATATGCAGTATTACTTAGACACTGCCTTACATCTGGCTACCTATTGTGGAAGGAGGAGTTCTACAAGCAAGTAGATGGAGTGGCGATGGGCTCACCTGTATCTCCCATTGTTGCCGATATATTCATGGAGGACTTTGAGGAGAAAGCTCTGTGTACTTCTCCCGTAAACCCAAGATTCTACAAGCGGTACGTAGACGACACTTTCACAATTCTCCCTTTAGATAAAGTAACTGCATTTCTAGACCATCTTAACTCCTTAAATTCTAAAATTCAGTTCACAATGGAGTTAGAGGCAAACAATTCTTTAGCTTTTCTAGATGTGTTAGTAATTCGGAATCCTGATAACACCTTGAGCCACACTGTGTATAGAAAAAAGACCCATACAGATAGATATTTAAACGGTGATTCTCACCACCATCCTTCACAGTTAGCTACCGTGGGTAAATCTTTGTTTCAGAGAGCACGAGGGATCTGTGACAGTAAACACCTGGCCGCCGAGCTCCAACACGTCAAGCAAGTTTTGCACGACAATAAGCTTCGGGTCCCGCGCCTACGTCACAGTGAACGAGTGAAGCCGGCCACAGTCGAGCGAGTGCCTGCTGTACTGCCATATGTCAGAGGTGTCACTGACAAGATTGGCTACATCTTGAAGCGGGCTTCCATTAAAACATATTTCAAGCCGCCGAAGAAGATTAGTCAGTTTTTACCATCAGTCAAGTGTAATATTCCTCTGCAAGATGCAGGAGTGTACAAGCTTGATTGTGAATGTGGTTTCTCTTATATAGGACAAACTAAAAGATCTATAAAAACCCGTGTTAAAGAACACATAGCTGATGTGAAGAATAGACGCTCCGGGAAGTCTGCAGTCTGTGAACACGTACAGGATCGCCCCCGTCACTACATTAGATTTGATAGACCTCAAATCCTCGCTAAAGAACACCGATTCCTTCCAAGGATGATTCGCGAGGCTATTGAAATCAAGAAACATCCTAATTTCAATAGAGAAGATGGCTGGGTGCTACCATCTGCTTGGGATCCCATAATTAATAAAATTAAATCCCAACCCAAGCATACAACTGCAAGACTTCATGATACTGTAAGTTCATACTGCATGGATCGGAACAAAAATTAATAATTTTTAATCTGGAGGTAGCCGTGGTTAACTATGACATTGGGACGTCATACACCTCAGTCCCCCCCGTGACCATGGGTGCTGTAAAGTGCTCGAAACGTCGGGAATATAAAATAAGTTAATATACGCGATAAAATCCGTAAAATTAGTTTTATTTAAATGTGTAGTGTTCGCGTAAATATAAGAAATCATTATGTGAACCAGTACGGACTGGTAATTGCAAATAAAATTCGCCGATTAGAAGATCTCATGACTAAGCGCGCAAGATATCTAACAGCATTGAACTTTTTGAAGAGATGTCGTGATAATAATATCATTCCTACGTGTGTCAAAATATCCACTAAAAAGGACATTCGAGGAAGCGCTAAGATCTTAAATCAGGCAAGTAAAAAGTTGTTACGAACGGTAATCCAACAAAAACGCTCCGATCTACATACCATAAACAAATCCATAGACACATCATTCAGTGAGTTAAAGGCAGTTTTAACGACATTTGATTATAATGTTTGCATCGAAACGTTAAATAAACGAGAAATTAATAAATATAACGAATGCAAAAACAAACATATAGTAAAATATCAAAAATTAACGACCAAATTAAATGTCAAACATCTGAGTCAACGTGAGAACGAAACGCAACCATTGACTACGAACGCGGATCATAGATTAAGCGCGGTCTATAATCTGTCAAAACAAACTCTGGATGATGCAACAATTAGAGTATTATCGAAAGGCCTTAATTTTGCTTTAACACCTAAAAAATTACCGTACGAAGAAATTATTTGCAGCGTCGAGGACTGTCTATATAAAAACAATATGCGAAAGGAAGATTTGGAAGCGATACGTCAAGACATTTCGTCTATGTTACGTCGAAGCTCAACACCAAAACCGAATCTACCTAAAGACGAATTTAAAGCGTTGAATAACCTACGCAATAAACGAGAACTCACGATTCTCCGCGCAGATAAAGGAAACGCCACGGTAGTCATGGATACGTCGGATTATAATTCTAAAATACAAGAACTTTTGTCGGATGCAAGTACTTATAAAAAGGTTAAAAATGACCCAACAAATAACACACTCAAAACAACTAGTGATCTCATAAAGAAACACTCCGAAAGATTAAATCTAGACGTAAAATCGATAATACCTACGTGTGCCAAACCACCGAAATTGTATGGGTTACCAAAAATACACAAGCCCAATGCTCCACTACGTCCTATAGTGAGCCAAATCGATTCACCAACTTACAAATTGGCTCAACACTTAGCGAATATACTCTCACCGCTCAGGGGACATACAAGAGCACACACAAAGGATTTCTAACATTTTGTCAGCGAGATTAAAGACCTACATCTGGCAGACAATGAAACTATGGTCAGTTTTGATGTGCAGTCTCTGTTCACATGCTTACCTGTTGAAGATTGCATCTCGATTGTTACTAGAAGGCTAGAGCAAAACAACATGCCCGTAGAATATGCAGTATTACTTAGACACTGCCTTACATCTGGCTACCTATTGTGGAAGGAGGAGTTCTACAAGCAAGTAGATGGAGTGGCGATGGGCTCACCTGTATCTCCCATTGTTGCCGATATATTCATGGAGGACTTTGAGGAGAAAGCCCTGTGTACTTCTCCCGTAAACCCAAGATTCTACAAGCGGTACGTAGACGACACTTTCACAATTCTCCCTTTAGATAAAGTAACTGCATTTCTAGACCATCTTAACTCCTTAAATTCTAAAATTCAGTTCACAATGGAGTTAGAGGCAAACAATTCTTTAGCTTTTCTAGATGTGTTAGTAATTCGGAATCCTGATAACACCTTGAGCCACACTGTGTATAGAAAAAAGACCCATACAGATAGATATTTAAACGGTGATTCTCACCACCATCCTTCACAGTTAGCTACCGTGGGTAAATCTTTGTTTCAGAGAGCACGAGGGATCTGTGACAGTAAACCCTTTTTAATTTCTCACAAATACGCAATTTTGCTACTGTGCTATTAAATTTTGTACGATAATTAACTTTTCGCAACATTACTCTGTGTTAGCTGTGGTTACCTATAACTGGGTGAGCACATTGCATGTTTCTCACAATGCTTGGTTCTTGTTTTTAGTATTTGTGTATCACCTGTCGGTGACCCTTATAAATAAAAAAAATAAATAAATAAACACCTGGCCGCCGAGCTCCAACACGTCAAGCAAGTTTTGCACGACAATAAGCTTCGGGTCCCGCGCCTACGTCACAGTGAACGAGTGAAGCCGGCCACAGTCGAGCGAGTGCCTGCTGTACTGCCATATGTCAGAGGTGTCACTGACAAGATTGGCTACATCTTGAAGCGGGCTTCCATTAAAACATATTTCAAGCCGCCGAAGAAGATTAGTCAGTTTTTACCATCAGTCAAGTGTAATATTCCTCTGCAAGATGCAGGAGTGTACAAGCTTGATTGTGAATGTGGTCTCTCTTATATAGGACAAACTAAAAGATCTATAAAAACCCGTGTTAAAGAACACATAGCTGATGTGAAGAATAGACGCTCCGGGAAGTCTGCAGTCTGTGAACACGTACAGGATCGCCCCCGTCACTACATTAGATTTGATAGACCACAAATCCTCGCTAAAGAACACCGATTCCTTCCAAGGATGATTCGCGAGGCTATTGAAATCAAGAAACATTCTAATTTCAATAGAGAAGATGGCTGGGTGCTACCATCTGCTTGGGATCCCATAATTAATAAAATTAAATCCCAACCCAAGCATACAACTGCAAGACTTCATGATACTGTAAGTTCATACTGCGTGGATCGGAACAAAAATTAATAATTTTTAATCTGGAGGTAGCCGTGGTTAACTATGACAGTGGGACGTCATACACCTCAGTCCCCCCCGTGACCATGGGTGCTGTAAAGTACTCGAAACGTCGGGAATATAAAATAAGTTAATATACGCGATAAAATCCGTAAAATTAGTTTTATTTAAATGTGTAGTGTTCGCGTAAATATAAGAAATCATTATGTGAACCAGTACGGACTGGTAATTGCAAATAAAATTCGCCGATTAGAAGATCTCATGACTAAGCGCGCAAGATATCTAACAGCATTGAACTTTTTGAAGAGATGTCGTGATAATAATATCATTCCTACGTGTGTCAAAATATCCACTAAAAAGGACATTCGAGGAAGCGCTAAAATCTTAAATTAGGCAAGTAAAAAGTTGTTACGAACGGTAATCCATCAAAAACGCTCCGATCTACATACCATAAACAAATCCATAGACACATCATTCAGTGAGTTAAAGGCAGTTTTAACGACATTTGATTATAATGTTTGCATCGAAACGTTAAATAAACGAGAAATTAATAAATATAACGAATGCAAAAACAAACATATAGTAAAATATCAAAAATTAACGACCAAATTAAATGTCAAACATCTGAGTCAACGTGAGAACGAAACGCAACCATTGACTACGAACGCGGATCATAGATTAAGCGCGGTCTATAATCTGTCAAAACAAACTCTGGATGATGCAACAATTAGAGTATTATCGAAAGGCCTTAATTTTGCTTTAACACCTAAAAAATTACCGTACGAAGAAATTATTTGCAGCGTCGAGGACTGTCTATATAAAAACAATATGCGAAAGGAAGATTTGGAAGCGATACGTCAAGACATTTCGTCTATGTTACGTCGAAGCTCAACACCAAAACCGAATCTACCTAAAGACGAATTTAAAGCGTTGAATAACCTACGCAATAAACGAGAACTCACGATTCTCCGCGCAGATAAAGGAAACGCCACGGTAGTCATGGATACGTCGGATTATAATTCTAAAATACAAGAACTTTTGTCGGATGCAAGTACTTATAAAAAGGTTAAAAATGACCCAACAAATAACACACTCAAAACAACTAGTGATCTCATAAAGAAACACTCCGAAAGATTAAATCTAGACGTAAAATCGATAATACCTACGTGTGCCAAACCACCGAAATTGTATGGGTTACCAAAAATACACAAGCCCAATGCTCCACTACGTCCTATAGTGAGCCAAATCGATTCACCAACTTACAAATTGGCTCAACACTTAGCGAATATACTCTCACCGCTCAGGGGACATACAAGAGCATACACAAAGGATTCCTACCATTTTGTCAGCGAGATTAAAGACCTACATCTGGCAGACAATGAAACTATGGTCAGTTTTGATGTGCAGTCTCTGTTCACATGCTTACCTGTTGAAAATGAAATGAAATGAAATGAAAATTATATTTATTTCTCCACCACAAAAGTATATAGATAGGCCTACTAACATAACTTAAGAAAATATGAAATGAAATATCATAATATATTTTTGCGGCGGACTGGAGCCTAAACTAGGGTGTCCCTGTATTTCAGGACTCCAGGTCACTCGCTCGCTGACTACTTCCGAGTTTGTCGGAAAGTGTGTATGTGTGTACGTGTATGCGTGTGTGTGTATGTATGTGTGTGTGTGTGTGTGTATGTGTGTGTGTATGTGTGTGTGTATGTGTGTATGTATGTGTGTGTGTGTGTGTGTGTGTGTGTGTGTGTGTGTGTGTGTGTGTGTGTGTGTGTGTGTGTGTGTGTGTGTGTGTGTGCATGTGTGTGAGAGAGAGAGAGAGAGAGAGAGTGATGTGTACATGCGTGCGTAAGTATTAGCTAACAATAGCAACAAATGATTCAGTGTCGTCATAACCAAGCTTTGAAAGATATTCTTTTAAAGAAAACTTACAATCATACACAGTTTTTGGATAGATGTTTAATAACGAATTTATTTTGTTGTATAAATAAGGGGCGAGAAAGCAAGATTGCCTTCTGAAGAAGGCAGTATTATGTTTCGTAATACTACATATTCTATTGTTTCTTCGCTGGTTATCAATAATTTTAGGGTCATAGGTTAACTCTTTGTGCTTGCGCAAAGTTAGGTTTAATATGAATAGTTGTCTTACAGTCAAGAATTTACTTTCTTTGTACAGACTGAGTGTTGAGTATCGATAGGGCTTTCTTAGCATTACTTTAAGTAGAGATCTCTGTGCGCGTTCCACCTTAATAATTCTAGTTTTATACGCTCCACCCCAAATAGAGATGCAGTAGCTTAAGATCGACTGAGCTAGAGCATAATAAACCGTTTTCAATAATGTTAGTTTGAGTACATTTCTAAGTTTTTTAAAGATCCATATTAGCTTACGTGTTCTTGCAGATAGAAGATCTAAGTGTGAAGTCCACGAAAGTGTTTCATCGAGTTGAACACCAAGATATTTAATACAGCGAGTTTTTTGTAATGGTAGACAAGAGCAAGTTGAAGAGTTTACGTTATCACAATTATGCATTTTTAAATTTAAGTTATTACTGTTTGGTTGTGTGGAATTATTTATAGAGAATGTTATATAACTAGATTTTTGAATGTTAAGCGTTAATAGGTTCTTATTCAGCCATAAGTATATCTGATGAAGCCCTTTTTCAGCAGTTGAGTGTGTTTCGGCCCAAGTCGCTCCCTGGAATATGATTGCAGTGTCATCTGCGTACGAAAATATTTTTCCATTAGGTGGTATATACTGGCAGAGTTCATTAATGTAAATCAAGAAGAGACTTGGGCCAAGAACACTACCCTGCGGTACACCGCAGGTGATGGGTAAGGGATTGCTAACATAATCACCTATTTTTACGGATTGAAATCTATTATTTAGAAAGTCTTTGAAAATTTGAAGGGGTAAGCCACGTATACCAATTAACTCCAATTTCTTTATTAATATGTTAGTAGAGACTGTGTCGAACGCTTTAGCTAAGTCCAAAAAAACACCAATGCATTTACGGCCAGTATCTAAGTTTTCTGCAACATAATTGGTGAGATGTGCAACTGCATCTTCTGTAGATTTGTTGTGTTGAAAACCATATTGCGATTCGGCAAAGATCTTTTCTTGCGTTAGATATTTCATTAGACGAGTGTTGATAAGCTTTTCAAGTACTTTTGACAACGCTGTTAAAACGGAGATTGGGCGATAATTTTCAACACAGGCTCTGCTACCACTTTTATGAATGGGGTGTATGATTGAAAATTTAAAGCTGTCGGGAAATACGCCGTTATTTAAACAGAGATTAAAAATGTGTGTTAATATAGGACAAATGTCGTCTTTTATGCGTTTTAGGAAAGCTACAGGTATATTGTCCCCTCCAGAAGCTGAATCGTTTCTTAAATTAAGAAGTAGTGCCTCGACTTCCACTGTGTCAGTTTCGATCAGGACGAAGGATTTTAAACGAGAGGAACTATTAATATTGCACGTTATTTTATTTACGTCAGTAGCTTCGTGAATTTTGTCAGCGAGCCTTTGGCCGATCTTGGCGAAGTACTCATTTACTTTATTTACTGATAACAATGCATTACCTGGATATACATTCAAGAGTTCATCGGCATAATTTTTATTTTCTACAGTATCGGTGATTTTACGAATTGCTTTCCAGGTTTGTTTGGGGTTCTTACATTTGGAAATCTCAGAGCTTTCGTACTTTTCTTTAAGATTGTGTAATAGGTCGTTACAGAAATTTCTGTATCTGCTGTACGAGATCTTGAGTACTTCGTCAGTCGGCGAGGATTTTTGCTTTTTGTGAAGAGCATCACGATGTGAGATGCATCTAAGTAAGCCTACAGTTATCCAAGGTTTTAAGATATATTTCCTATTAGGGGCTTTACGAACTATAGTACTTGCATTTAAGGATTCTTTTATATATTTTACTAGTAATTCAATTGCTACATTAGGGTCGTTAATATCTTAAATTTTTGATAAATCATAGTTCTTAAAATTATTTGCTGCATTTTCGTAATTAACAATTTTTTTAAATTTATAGGCGTTGTCTTTTTTTGGTAACGCTAGATTTAGTAAAACAGGGAAATGGTCAGTTATATAAGTCTTGATCACAAATGTTTGAGCTAGTCTATTGCTTTTTATGTTGACATGATCAAGACAGCTGTTGTTACGTGTGGGAAATACGTGTGCAGGCAGGAGGCCATGTTCAGCAAGTAGATTGAGGTACTCTTGGGTTTTTCGGTCATCGTTAATGGGTTTTATATTTATGTTTATGTCTCCTGTCACGATTATTGTTTTAAATTCGCGAATAGATTTCAAATTATTGTCCAGGGATGTAAGAAAATTATCCGTGTTTTTATATGATGGAGATCTGTAGATACCGAGAATAGCGACATCGGATGTTTTTATAAGTAAACATTTGGCATCACAAAATATGGGTTCTTCTATAGTATGGGTAACGTCACTATGAATATAAATAACTACGCCATCATTTTGATTATGACAATCGGAGGAATAGTATAGCTTAAAATTTTCTAGTAATGGAGGGTGTTTGTGATCAGACAACCAGCATTCCGTGAGTATGATTATATCACAATTAAGATCTAAACGTTTTAAGAAAATAAGAAATTCGTCAAAATTATGGTAAATGCTTCTTATGTTGTGAGTTATAATTTTTAAACCTTTTTGGAGATTTTTGATCACCTCTTTGAGGACATTAGGCTCAATCACTACAGATTCTGATACGGCGATGTTATCTAGCTCATTTTGTATGTTCATTTTAGTGCTCTCTGTGAAAATTATTATATGACAGAATAAGTGAAGGAGATATTTTATTATGATTTAGGAAGTATTTTTTGTAACATAATACGGGGGCCCTTGTCCTGGAAAATTTTGCGACAATCCATCCAAAAAATTTTATTATTATTACGCATGAGAATCTATGGTATTCAGTGTCTGAATATTTTAAGTAACTAAATTTAAGCGTGTGTGAGTGAGTTGTGTGTGCGTTAGTTTGTGTTGTGTACGTGTGAGTGTTAATGTTAATGTATGAATAAAAAACCAACATACCACAGTGCATGCAAATTTGTTTACAATATATAAGTAGTCATTTGGTAGTGTCCAGCATCTTGATATCTTCTACACTGCGCAAACGTACTGCTTTTGAGCTCTCCTCCTTCCGTATATATACAAAACCATGGTTAGTCCAACAGAATTTGTAACTGTTTTCATTTGCAAATTTACGTGCCATGGCATAGATTATTTTGTTTTGCGATGTCAGGCTTTCCGATATAAAAAGAGGCTCCACTGGGCCATCAATTTTGGCGTGTTTAGTCGTTAGGTTACCTTTTATGTCCTGTCTAAATTTTCTAACGGAGTTCAAGACTGCTTCTTTTTTGATAACCGAGGTGAACTCGACAACAACTGGCATTAGTGACGTAGTTTTAGATTTATATTGGAAAATATTTTTTATGTCACCGTCGTTTATATCGGTTTTAATTGAGGTTCCTATGTTTTTTATCATGTTGATTAAGTCTTTCTTATTATCAAGGTACTTTATCGGGGCATTTCGTATTTCGATACTTGAATTTCTAGAACTACACTCCAGGTGAACAATTCTGTCTTCCAATTTCTTAATGTAAGCAAATTGCCTTGTTCTTTCTTTTTCGCTCTCTTCTAATTTAATTCTAATTTCATCATATTTTTTCGAGATGAATTCAGTTGCCTTCGAAATGTCGTTGTTTTGTTTCTTTATCTCTTCAATCGCGGTATGCAGGTTGGTAAGTTTATGATTTTGTGCATCCGTGGCCGTAGAAATCATATTCTTCACTTCAATCATAAATGTTTTAAATTCTTCATCCAGAACATGACCTCGCTTCCGTTTTTCTTGTCTAGTTACACTCGCAGGTTGGGTTTTAGACAAATCTGGGTCAGAACCGCTGTATAATTTAGTCGGCGTACGTGGTACGGACATTTTGTTTGTGAAGATTGTTGACTATTATTCAATGTTATTAGCTTATTAGTAACGTAAACACGTCGTTGCTGTAGGTATCTCTTAAGACTGGTGGCAATCGATGATGTCAAACTATTTGCCTTTCCGTCAATTGTAAGTTGAGCCGGAGTCAGCTTAAAGTGGCCGTTATCGTGGAATTGGTACGATTAACTTTTCCATCCAGTATATGTAGACCTCCGGTGTCTATTAACTGCAGCGCGTTAAATTATAAAAACACGTCCGAACACCTCGGATGTCCGCGAGCGAGAGAATGTTGAAGATTGCATCTCGATTGTTACTAGAAGGCTAGAGCAAAACAACATGCCCGTAGAATATGCAGTATTACTTAGACACTGCCTTACATCTGGCTACCTATTGTGGAAGGAGGAGTTCTACAAGCAAGTAGATGGAGTGGCGATGGGCTCACCTGTATCTCCCATTGTTGCCGATATATTCATGGAGGACTTTGAGGAGAAAGCCCTGTGTACTTCTCCCGTAAACCCAAGATTCTACAAGCGGTACGTAGACGACACTTTCACAATTCTCCCTTTAGATAAAGTAACTGCATTTCTAGACCATCTTAACTCCTTAAATTCTAAAATTCAGTTCACAATGGAGTTAGAGGCAAACAATTCTTTAGCTTTTCTAGATGTGTTAGTAATTCGGAATCCTGATAACACCTTGAGCCACACTGTGTATAGAAAAAAGACCCATACAGATAGATATTTAAACGGTGATTCTCACCACCATCCTTCACAGTTAGCTACCGTGGGTAAATCTTTGTTTCAGAGAGCACGAGGGATCTGTGACAGTAAACCCTTTTTAATTTCTCACAAATACGCAATTTTGCTACTGTGCTATTAAATTTTGTACGATAATTAACTTTTCGCAACATTACTCTGTGTTAGCTGTGGTTACCTATAACTGGGTGAGCACATTGCATGTTTCTCACAATGCTTGGTTCTTGTTTTTAGTATTTGTGTATCACCTGTCGGTGACCCTTATAAATAAAAAAAATAAATAAATAAATAAATAAACACCTGGCCGCCGAGCTCCAACACGTCAAGCAAGTTTTGCACGACAATAAGCTTCGGGTCCCGCGCCTACGTCACAGTGAACGAGTGAAGCCGGCCACAGTCGAGCGAGTGCCTGCTGTACTGCCATATGTCAGAGGTGTCACTGACAAGATTGGCTACATCTTGAAGCGGGCTTCCATTAAAACATATTTCAAGCCGCCGAAGAAGATTAGTCAGTTTTTACCATCAGTCAAGTGTAATATTCCTCTGCAAGATGCAGGAGTGTACAAGCTTGATTGTGAATGTGGTCTCTCTTATATAGGACAAACTAAAAGATCTATAAAAACCCGTGTTAAAGAACACATAGCTGATGTGAAGAATAGACGCTCCGGGAAGTCTGCAGTCTGTGAACACGTACAGGATCGCCCCCGTCACTACATTAGATTTGATAGACCTCAAATCCTCGCTAAAGAACACCGATTCCTTCCAAGGATGATTCGCGAGGCTATTGAAATCAAGAAACATCCTAATTTCAATAGAGAAGATGGCTGGGTGCTACCATCTGCTTGGGATCCCATAATTAATAAAATTAAATCCCAACCCAAGCATACAACTGCAAGACTTCATGATACTGTAAGTTCATACTGCATGGATCGGAACAAAAATTAATAATTTTTAATCTGGAGGTAGCCGTGGTTAACTATGACATTGGGACGTCATACACCTCAGTCCCCCCCGTGACCATGGGTGCTGTAAAGTGCTCGAAACGTCGGGAATATAAAATAAGTTAATATACGCGATAAAATCCGTAAAATTAGTTTTATTTAAATGTGTAGTGTTCGCGTAAATATAAGAAATCATTATGTGAACCAGTACGGACTGGTAATTGCAAATAAAATTCGCCGATTAGAAGATCTCATGACTAAGCGCGCAAGATATCTAACAGCATTGAACTTTTTGAAGAGATGTCGTGATAATAATATCATTCCTACGTGTGTCAAAATATCCACTAAAAAGGACATTCGAGGAAGCGCTAAGATCTTAAATCAGGCAAGTAAAAAGTTGTTACGAACGGTAATCCAACAAAAACGCTCCGATCTACATACCATAAACAAATCCATAGACACATCATTCAGTGAGTTAAAGGCAGTTTTAACGACATTTGATTATAATGTTTGCATCGAAACGTTAAATAAACGAGAAATTAATAAATATAACGAATGCAAAAACAAACATATAGTAAAATATCAAAAATTAACGACCAAATTAAATGTCAAACATCTGAGTCAACGTGAGAACGAAACGCAACCATTGACTACGAACGCGGATCATAGATTAAGCGCGGTCTATAATCTGTCAAAACAAACTCTGGATGATGCAACAATTAGAGTATTATCGAAAGGCCTTAATTTTGCTTTAACACCTAAAAAATTACCGTACGAAGAAATTATTTGCAGCGTCGAGGACTGTCTATATAAAAACAATATGCGAAAGGAAGATTTGGAAGCGATACGTCAAGACATTTCGTCTATGTTACGTCGAAGCTCAACACCAAAACCGAATCTACCTAAAGACGAATTTAAAGCGTTGAATAACCTACGCAATAAACGAGAACTCACGATTCTCCGCGCAGATAAAGGAAACGCCACGGTAGTCATGGATACGTCGGATTATAATTCTAAAATACAAGAACTTTTGTCGGATGCAAGTACTTATAAAAAGGTTAAAAATGACCCAACAAATAACACACTCAAAACAACTAGTGATCTCATAAAGAAACACTCCGAAAGATTAAATCTAGACGTAAAATCGATAATACCTACGTGTGCCAAACCACCGAAATTGTATGGGTTACCAAAAATACACAAGCCCAATGCTCCACTACGTCCTATAGTGAGCCAAATCGATTCACCAACTTACAAATTGGCTCAACACTTAGCGAATATACTCTCACCGCTCAGGGGACATACAAGAGCACACACAAAGGATTCCTAACATTTTGTCAGCGAGATTAAAGACCTACATCTGGCAGACAATGAAACTATGGTCAGTTTTGATGTGCAGTCTCTGTTCACATGCTTACCTGTTGAAGATTGCATCTCGATTGTTACTAGAAGGCTAGAGCAAAACAACATGCTCGTAGAATATGCAGTATTACTTAGACACTGCCTTACATCTGGCTACCTATTGTGGAAGGAGGAGTTCTACAAGCAAGTAGATGGAGTGGCGATGGGCTCACCTGTATCTCCCATTGTTGCCGATATATTCATGGAGGACTTTGAGGAGAAAGCCCTGTGTACTTCTCCCGTAAACCCAAGATTCTACAAGCGGTACGTAGACGACACTTTCACAATTCTCCCTTTAGATAAAGTAACTGCATTTCTAGACCATCTTAACTCCTTAAATTCTAAAATTCAGTTCACAATGGAGTTAGGGCAAACAATTCTTTAGCTTTTCTAGATGTGTTAGTAATTCGGAATCCTGATAACACCTTGAGCCACACTGTGTATAGAAAAAAGACCCATACAGATAGATATTTAAACGGTGATTCTCACCACCATCCTTCACAGTTAGCTACCGTGGGTAAATCTTTGTTTCAGAGAGCACGAGGGATCTGTGACAGTAAACACCTGGCCGCCGAGCTCCAACACGTCAAGCAAGTTTTGCACGACAATAAGCTTCGGGTCCCGCGCCTACGTCACAGTGAACGAGTGAAGCCGGCCACAGTCGAGCGAGTGCCTGCTGTACTGCCATATGTCAGAGGTGTCACTGACAAGATTGGCTACATCTTGAAGCGGGCTTCCATTAAAACATATTTCAAGCCGCCGAAGAAGATTAGTCAGTTTTTACCATCAGTCAAGTGTAATATTCCTCTGCAAGATGCAGGAGTGTACAAGCTTGATTGTGAATGTGGTCTCTCTTATATAGGACAAACTAAAAGATCTATAAAAACCCGTGTTAAAAACACATAGCTGATGTGAAGAATAGACGCTCCGGGAAGTCTGCAGTATGTGAACACGTACAGGATCGCCCCCGTCACTACATTAGATTTGATAGACCTCAAATCCTCGCTAAAGAACACCGATTCCTTCCAAGGATGATTCGCGAGGCTATTGAAATCAAGAAACATCCTAATTTCAATAGAGAAGATGGCTGGGTGCTACCATCTGCTTGGGATCCCATAATTAATAAAATTAAATCCCAACCCAAGCATACAACTGCAAGACTTCATGATACTGTAAGTTCATACTGCATGGATCGGAACAAAAATTAATAATTTTTAATCTGGAGGTAGCCGTGGTTAACTATGACATTGGGACGTCATACACCTCAGTCCCCCCCGTGACCATGGGTGCTGTAAAGTGCTCGAAACGTCGGGAATATAAAATAAGTTAATATACGCGATAAAATCCGTAAAATTAGTTTTATTTAAATGTGTAGTGTTCGCGTAAATATAAGAAATCATTATGTGAACCAGTACGGACTGGTAATTGCAAATAAAATTCGCCGATTAGAAGATCTCATGACTAAGCGCGCAAGATATCTAACAGCATTGAACTTTTTGAAGAGATGTCGTGATAATAATATCATTCCTACGTGTGTCAAAATATCCACTAAAAAGGACATTCGAGGAAGCGCTAAGATCTTAAATCAGGCAAGTAAAAAGTTGTTACGAACGGTAATCCAACAAAAACGCTCCGATCTACATACCATAAACAAATCCATAGACACATCATTCAGTGAGTTAAAGGCAGTTTTAACGACATTTGATTATAATGTTTGCATCGAAACGTTAAATAAACGAGAAATTAATAAATATAACGAATGCAAAAACAAACATATAGTAAAATATCAAAAATTAACGACCAAATTAAATGTCAAACATCTGAGTCAACGTGAGAACGAAACGCAACCATTGACTACGAACGCGGATCATAGATTAAGCGCGGTCTATAATCTGTCAAAACAAACTCTGGATGATGCAACAATTAGAGTATTATCGAAAGGCCTTAATTTTGCTTTAACACCTAAAAAATTACCGTACGAAGAAATTATTTGCAGCGTCGAGGACTGTCTATATAAAAACAATATGCGAAAGGAAGATTTGGAAGCGATACGTCAAGACATTTCGTCTATGTTACGTCGAAGCTCAACACCAAAACCGAATCTACCTAAAGACGAATTTAAAGCGTTGAATAACCTACGCAATAAACGAGAACTCACGATTCTCCGCGCAGATAAAGGAAACGCCACGGTAGTCATGGATACGTCGGATTATAATTCTAAAATACAAGAACTTTTGTCGGATGCAAGTACTTATAAAAAGGTTAAAAATGACCCAACAAATAACACACTCAAAACAACTAGTGATCTCATAAAGAAACACTCCGAAAGATTAAATCTAGACGTAAAATCGATAATACCTACGTGTGCCAAACCACCGAAATTGTATGGGTTACCAAAAATACACAAGCCCAATGCTCCACTACGTCCTATAGTGAGCCAAATCGATTCACCAACTTACAAATTGGCTCAACACTTAGCGAATATACTCTCACCGCTCAGGGGACATACAAGAGCACACACAAAGGATTCCTAACATTTTGTCAGCGAGATTAAAGACCTACATCTGGCAGACAATGAAACTATGGTCAGTTTTGATGTGCAGTCTCTGTTCACATGCTTACCTGTTGAAGATTGCATCTCGATTGTTACTAGAAGGCTAGAGCAAAACAACATGCTCGTAGAATATGCAGTATTACTTAGACACTGCCTTACATCTGGCTACCTATTGTGGAAGGAGGAGTTCTACAAGCAAGTAGATGGAGTGGCGATGGGCTCACCTGTATCTCCCATTGTTGCCGATATATTCATGGAGGACTTTGAGGAGAAAGCCCTGTGTACTTCTCCCGTAAACCCAAGATTCTACAAGCGGTACGTAGACGACACTTTCACAATTCTCCCTTTAGATAAAGTAACTGCATTTCTAGACCATCTTAACTCCTTAAATTCTAAAATTCAGTTCACAATGGAGTTAGGGCAAACAATTCTTTAGCTTTTCTAGATGTGTTAGTAATTCGGAATCCTGATAACACCTTGAGCCACACTGTGTATAGAAAAAAGACCCATACAGATAGATATTTAAACGGTGATTCTCACCACCATCCTTCACAGTTAGCTACCGTGGGTAAATCTTTGTTTCAGAGAGCACGAGGGATCTGTGACAGTAAACACCTGGCCGCCGAGCTCCAACACGTCAAGCAAGTTTTGCACGACAATAAGCTTCGGGTCCCGCGCCTACGTCACAGTGAACGAGTGAAGCCGGCCACAGTCGAGCGAGTGCCTGCTGTACTGCCATATGTCAGAGGTGTCACTGACAAGATTGGCTACATCTTGAAGCGGGCTTCCATTAAAACATATTTCAAGCCGCCGAAGAAGATTAGTCAGTTTTTACCATCAGTCAAGTGTAATATTCCTCTGCAAGATGCAGGAGTGTACAAGCTTGATTGTGAATGTGGTCTCTCTTATATAGGACAAACTAAAAGATCTATAAAAACCCGTGTTAAAGAACACATAGCTGATGTGAAGAATAGACGCTCCGGGAAGTCTGCAGTATGTGAACACGTACAGGATCGCCCCCGTCACTACATTAGATTTGATAGACCTCAAATCCTCGCTAAAGAACACCGATTCCTTCCAAGGATGATTCGCGAGGCTATTGAAATCAAGAAACATCCTAATTTCAATAGAGAAGATGGCTGGGTGCTACCATCTGCTTGGGATCCCATAATTAATAAAATTAAATCCCAACCCAAGCATACAACTGCAAGACTTCATGATACTGTAAGTTCATACTGCATGGATCGGAACAAAAATTAATAATTTTTAATCTGCAGGTAGCCGTGGTTAACTATGACATTGGGACGTCATACACCTCAGTCCCCCCCGTGACCATGGGTGCTGTAAAGTGCTCGAAACGTCGGGAATATAAAATAAGTTAATATACGCGATAAAATCCGTAAAATTAGTTTTATTTAAATGTGTAGTGTTCGCGTAAATATAAGAAATCATTATGTGAACCAGTACGGACTGGTAATTGCAAATAAAATTCGCCGATTAGAAGATCTCATGACTAAGCGCGCAAGATATCTAACAGCATTGAACTTTTTGAAGAGATGTCGTGATAATAATATCATTCCTACGTGTGTCAAAATATCCACTAAAAAGGACATTCGAGGAAGCGCTAAGATCTTAAATCAGGCAAGTAAAAAGTTGTTACGAACGGTAATCCAACAAAAACGCTCCGATCTACATACCATAAACAAATCCATAGACACATCATTCAGTGAGTTAAAGGCAGTTTTAACGACATTTGATTATAATGTTTGCATCGAAACGTTAAATAAACGAGAAATTAATAAATATAACGAATGCAAAAACAAACATATAGTAAAATATCAAAAATTAACGACCAAATTAAATGTCAAACATCTGAGTCAACGTGAGAACGAAACGCAACCATTGACTACGAACGCGGATCATAGATTAAGCGCGGTCTATAATCTGTCAAAACAAACTCTGGATGATGCAACAATTAGAGTATTATCGAAAGGCCTTAATTTTGCTTTAACACCTAAAAAATTACCGTACGAAGAAATTATTTGCAGCGTCGAGGACTGTCTATATAAAAACAATATGCGAAAGGAAGATTTGGAAGCGATACGTCAAGACATTTCGTCTATGTTACGTCGAAGCTCAACACCAAAACCGAATCTACCTAAAGACGAATTTAAAGCGTTGAATAACCTACGCAATAAACGAGAACTCACGATTCTCCGCGCAGATAAAGGAAACGCCACGGTAGTCATGGATACGTCGGATTATAATTCTAAAATACAAGAACTTTTGTCGGATGCAAGTACTTATAAAAAGGTTAAAAATGACCCAACAAATAACACACTCAAAACAACTAGTGATCTCATAAAGAAACACTCCGAAAGATTAAATCTAGACGTAAAATCGATAATACCTACGTGTGCCAAACCACCGAAATTGTATGGGTTACCAAAAATACACAAGCCCAATGCTCCACTACGTCCTATAGTGAGCCAAATCGATTCACCAACTTACAAATTGGCTCAACACTTAGCGAATATACTCTCACCGCTCAGGGGACATACAAGAGCACACACAAAGGATTCCTAACATTTTGTCAGCGAGATTAAAGACCTACATCTGGCAGACAATGAAACTATGGTCAGTTTTGATGTGCAGTCTCTGTTCACATGCTTACCTGTTGAAGATTGCATCTCGATTGTTACTAGAAGGCTAGAGCAAAACAACATGCTCGTAGAATATGCAGTATTACTTAGACACTGCCTTACATCTGGCTACCTATTGTGGAAGGAGGAGTTCTACAAGCAAGTAGATGGAGTGGCGATGGGCTCACCTGTATCTCCCATTGTTGCCGATATATTCATGGAGGACTTTGAGAAGAAAGCCCTGTGTACTTCTCCCGTAAACCCAAGATTCTACAAGCGGTACGTAGACGACACTTTCACAATTCTCCCTTTAGATAAAGTAACTGCATTTCTAGACCATCTTAACTCCTTAAATTCTAAAATTCAGTTCACAATGGAGTTAGGGCAAACAATTCTTTAGCTTTTCTAGATGTGTTAGTAATTCGGAATCCTGATAACACCTTGAGCCACACTGTGTATAGAAAAAAGACCCATACAGATAGATATTTAAACGGTGATTCTCACCACCATCCTTCACAGTTAGCTACCGTGGGTAAATCTTTGTTTCAGAGAGCACGAGGGATCTGTGACAGTAAACACCTGGCCGCCGAGCTCCAACACGTCAAGCAAGTTTTGCACGACAATAAGCTTCGGGTCCCGCGCCTACGTCACAGTGAACGAGTGAAGCCGGCCACAGTCGAGCGAGTGCCTGCTGTACTGCCATATGTCAGAGGTGTCACTGACAAGATTGGCTACATCTTGAAGCGGGCTTCCATTAAAACATATTTCAAGCCGCCGAAGAAGATTAGTCAGTTTTTACCATCAGTCAAGTGTAATATTCCTCTGCAAGATGCAGGAGTGTACAAGCTTGATTGTGAATGTGGTTTCTCTTATACAGGACAAACTAAAAGATCTATAAAAACCCGTGTTAAAGAACACATAGCTGATGTGAAGAATAGACGCTCCGGGAAATCTGCAGTCTGTGAACACGTACAGGATCGCCCCCGTCACTACATTAGATTTGATAGACCTCAAATCCTCGCTAAAGAACACCGATTCCTTCCAAGGATGATTCGCGAGGCTATTGAAATCAAGAAACATCCTAATTTCAATAGAGAAGATGGCTGGGTGCTACCATCTGCTTGGGATCCCATAATTAATAAAATTAAATCCCAACCCAAGCATACAACTGCAAGACTTCATGATACTGTAAGTTCATACTGCATGGATCGGAACAAAAATTAATAATTTTTAATCTGGAGGTAGCCGTGGTTAACTATGACATTGGGACGTCATACACCTCAGTCCCCCCCGTGACCATGGGTGCTGTAAAGTGCTCGAAACGTCGGGAATATAAAATAAGTTAATATACGCGATAAAATCCGTAAAATTAGTTTTATTTAAATGTGTAGTGTTCGCGTAAATATAAGAAATCATTATGTGAACCAGTACGGACTGGTAATTGCAAATAAAATTCGCCGATTAGAAGATCTCATGACTAAGCGCGCAAGATATCTAACAGCATTGAACTTTTTGAAGAGATGTCGTGATAATAATATCATTCCTACGTGTGTCAAAATATCCACTAAAAAGGACATTCGAGGAAGCGCTAAGATCTTAAATCAGGCAAGTAAAAAGTTGTTACGAACGGTAATCCAACAAAAACGCTCCGATCTACATACCATAAACAAATCCATAGACACATCATTCAGTAAGTTAAAGGCAGTTTTAACGACATTTGATTATAATGTTTGCATCGAAACGTTAAATAAACGAGAAATTAATAAATATAACGAATGCAAATAATAATAATAATAATAATAATAATCTTTATTTGCATAAAACATGGTAAATATAGATACAGATGTTTTAGTTGTATTGTGCTCTCATGTTTTGCTATTTTAATATGACATAGCATGCAAATTATATTTAAATTATGAGTTTAAACAATAAGAAACTTTAAACAAAAAAAAATGACCTATATGATATTAAAAATTTACAAATGAAAAATTATTTCTAATCATATTATACAATGTCAGAATTACAACACACTAATGGCCAGAATATAATGTCAGAATATAGCTTACAATGTCAGAAATTCGTCAATGTCATAAAAGTTTTTGTCAATTAACCAAAGATACAGTCTATTTTTAAATAAATTCATATTATTTATTGTTTTCATTTCGTCAGGTATTTTGTTGTATATACGTACACACATTGATAAACAGCTTTTACTATATTTAGTTGATTTCGGAACTTCGCTTAGAACTAACCTATTCGGATTTCTTTTAAGCCTTGGATTAACATCACAGGACTTTTCAAATAAAGTTGTATGCTGTTTTACAAATTTACCTATCTCAAATATATATAACGATGGCAGAGTTAGTAAGCAAAGATTTTTGAATCTTGGCTTACAAGATTCTCTTGTTGAGATACCACATATCGCCCTTATGCACTTTTTTTGTGCGATAAATACCCTACGCCAATCTGTGCTATTACCCCACACTATTATACCATATCGGAGTATGGATTCAATATACGCCCGATAGGATATTAGGGCTGTTTTTTTATTAGTAACATTTTTTACTGTACGTAGCGCATATACAAAACTATTAACCCTTTTACATAACTCATCTATATGTATCTTCCAGTCTAAGTTTCGATCTATAATCACACCAAGAAATTTTGTTTGTTCTGTTTCGTCAATTTTATTAATATTTAGACTAAAATTAGTTTTTATCTTATTAAAATGTATGCAATTTGATTTGTTTAGGTTAATTTTTAAATTGTGTCTATGCAGCCAATTAATTATATCATCGATTGTGCTATTTATTTCCTTTTCATGATTACCTAATGAATTACTATTTTGGTGGGATGTTATAATTACGGAGATATCGTCCGCATACAGTATGCATTTATGATTTGTCGCTAGAGTTATGTCATTTATATATAACAAAAATAATACTGGCCCTAAAACGCTGCCTTGAGGAACACCGTAATTCTTTTCTCTGTACTGGGACGAGAAGGATAGTATTTCATTTCCTACCATTTTGTCAATAGTAACACATTGTCGTCGATTTGATAAATAAGATGAAATCCACTTTAGTGCTATCCCTCTAATTCCACACGATTCTAGTTTATTTAGAAGAAAGCTATGTGTGACGAAGTCAAACGCTTTACTTAAATCAAAGAATAGTCCTGTAGTTAGAAGGTTTTCATTTATACTAGAAATTATTATTTTTATAAGATTAAAAGTTGCTAGCGTTGTAGATTTATTTTTCTGGAAGCCATATTGTTCTTTTTTGAGTATGTTAAATCTCTCGCAAAATTCCGTTAATCTCTTATGAAAACATTTCTCAAAAACTTTTGATATTATAGGTATAAGAGTTATCGGTCTATAATTATTGATATCGTCTTTTTTACCTTTTTTAAACAACGGTTTTACAATAGAAAATTTTAAATTGTCGGGAAATGTTCCTGTCGAAAATGATAAATTAATTAAATAAGTCATAATGTCAACAAGTTCGCATGCGCATGCTTTAATTATTTTGGTATTAATTCCATCGTAACCTTCCGAGGCAGTGTTATTTAAGGACATGATCTCTTTATTCACCTCATCTTTCGACATGGGTTTAAGAAATATTGAATTTGATAATGATATTGTATTATCAGGCGTAATGTTTTCTGTTTTATCATTGTTAGATATAATATAATTAGTCATGTCAATAAAATAGTTATTAAAAGCGGTGGCTATGTCATAAGGGTTTGTTAGGTTTTTATCATTTATTTTTAGATCCTTAATATTATTATCCAATCTTGTGTTTGAAATTTCACTTTTTATGATGGACCATGTTGCCCTGCATTTATTTTTACTGTTACTTATAAATGTTATATTAGAATTTTTCTTTGATTGGTTGATACATTTTTTTAATAAATGAGAATATTTTTTATAAATATTCTTATTTATTATAGTTTTATTTTTATAATATTGATACCGTAGTGCTCTTTTTGTTTTACAGCTCTTTTTCAAACCTTTACTAATCCAATTATTTTGATTACTATTTTTAATTAGTATTTTTATTTTTGGGAAACATAGAGTATAGAATAAGCAAAACAAATCATAAAAGTTATTAAATGCAATGTTTAGGTCATTTTCAAAATATGTTTCACACCATGATAGATTATTTAGACATTCCTTGAATTTGCGAATATTACTTAAATTATAATCTCTTTTGTATTTAAAACATGTCTTGTTCAATGTGTTTTTTTGTTGAACCCGGAAACTTAATAATTGCGCTGTATCATGGTCTGATAGAAACAAAGGCAATACCGTTGCTGAAGCATTCTCTATATTACTTAGAATATGGTCTATACATGTCTCCTTTCTAGTTGGAACATTAATATGAATTTTTAGACAGTAATTATGACATAAATCATGCAGATAAGTGTTGGCTTTTCCTGGTTTAAGAGTATTTATATTCAGATCACCAGCAATACAAGTTTAGTATTTGGATTAATGTTTTTTAAATATTTCACGTAACATTCCGTCTAACATGTCCCAAAAATAAAATTGCGTCTGTAGAAGGAATTTTATAGAGGACAAATTATAAACAAATTATAAAGTGGAATCTCAATACCACAAACTTCAAATATCTTTTGCGGTTGCTAAACTATTTATTTTAGTCACCTTTTTTATATAGAATATCTCGCTTCACTAAGATACACGTACCGCCTCTTGACTCATCCCTACAGAACGAGCTGCTAATTCGTAACTATTAATGTTTAAGTATTTTTCGTGATCATTACGCAAGAACGTTTCTGAAAGACATACAACATCAGGGGCCTTTCCTGCCTTATCTAATTCATCTAATGTTAACACTAATAAATCTTGTTTTGGTAATATACTAGCAATATTTTGATGTAATATTTTAAAATAAATCTTATTTGTATTATTATTATTCACGAAAAAAATGTTTTTTATTTATTATTTTAAAGTAATACGGTATTGTACCTTAGGCGCCTCATACCAATTATTGCTATTAGTCACACCCGATACAGTATACTCGATTTCATTCGAGCAAAATAATAGGGAATTGTTCCTTTTTGATATATGGAGTTGCTCGATTTGTCAGATAATAATGTCGATTTATTATTACACCGAAATATAATTTTTTTTAATTGCTCGACACTTAGAAACTTGTTCTTAATCAGTATAGTCAATTACAGAATTAAAAGTTTAAAAACAAACATATAGTAAAATATCAAAAATTAACGACCAAATTAAATGTCAAACATCTGAGTCAACGTGAGAACGAAACGCAACCATTGACTACGAACGCGGATCATAGATTAAGCGCGGTCTATAATCTGTCAAAACAAACTCTGGATGATGCAACAATTAGAGTATTATCGAAAGGCCTTAATTTTGCTTTAACACCTAAAAAATTACCGTACGAAGAAATTATTTGCAGCGTCGAGGACTGTCTATATAAAAACAATATGCGAAAGGAAGATTTGGAAGCGATACGTCAAGACATTTCGTCTATGTACGTCGAAGCTTAACACCAAAACCGAATCTACCTAAAGACGAATTTAAAGCGTTGAATAACCTACGCAATAAACGAGAACTCACGATTCTCCGCGCAGATAAAGGAAACGCCACGGTAGTCATGGATACGTCGGATTATAATTCTAAAATACAAGAACTTTTGTCGGATGCAAGTACTTATAAAAAGGTTAAAAATGACCCAACAAATAACACACTCAAAACAACTAGTGATCTCATAAAGAAACACTCCGAAAGATTAAATCTAGACGTAAAATCGATAATACCTACGTGTGCCAAACCACCGAAATTGTATGGGTTACCAAAAATACACAAGCCCAATGCTCCACTACGTCCTATAGTGAGCCAAATCGATTCACCAACTTACAAATTGGCTCAACACTTAGCGAATATACTCTCACCGCTCAGGGGACATACAAGAGCACACAAAGGATTCCTAACATTTTGTCAGCGAGATTAAAGACCTACATCTGGCAGACAATGAAACTATGGTCAGTTTTGATGTGCAGTCTCTGTTCACATGCTTACCTGTTGAAGATTGCATCTCGATTGTTACTAGAAGGCTAGAGCAAAACAACATGCCCGTAGAATATGCAGTATTACTTAGACACTGCCTTACATCTGGCTACCTATTGTGGAAGGAGGAGTTCTACAAGCAAGTAGATGGAGTGGCGATGGCTCACCTGTATCTCCCATTGTTGCCGATATATTCATGGAGGACTTTGAGGAGAAAGCCCTGTGTACTTCTCCCGTAAACCCAAGATTCTACAAGCGGTACGTAGACGACACTTTCACAATTCTCCCTTTAGATAAAGTAACTGCATTTCTAGACCATCTTAACTCCTTAAATTCTAAAATTCAGTTCACAATGGAGTTAGAAGGCAAACAATTCTTTAGCTTTTCTAGATGTGTTAGTAATTCGGAATCCTGATAACACCTTGAGCCACACTGTGTATAGAAAAAAGACTCATACAGATAGATATTTAAACGGTGATTCTCACCACCATCCTTCACAGTTAGCTACCGTGGGTAAATCTTTGTTTCAGAGAGCACGAGGGATCTGTGACAGTAAACACCTGGCCGCCGAGCTCCAACACGTCAAGCAAGTTTTG